>VZTN01031992.1:68402-82281 GCA_013400515.1 Erpornis zantholeuca | reverse complement strand
CCCTTCCCCAGCTCTGTTCCTCTCTCTGGAATGCTTTCCCTGGAAGACAGTTCTTTGAGGAAACTCGAGGTATCCCTTGGAAAGCCCTTGTGCCACGTGCAGCTTGGAATGGTTGCAGAATTGCTGATTCAAGGGCTGGGTTCCCAGAGCAGCTCATGAACCAAACACATCACGGTGGGCAATGCTGCAGGAAGGTGGGAAGAGGATCCATCCCAGTGGCTGCAGCTGTTTGCACATGTCTGATACCCTTCACTCTTAACTGGACAAATACAGAGCTGCTTACAGAGATGCTGTTCCCTGTGCTCAGAAGCAGAGGGCCCAGTCCTAAAAATGGTATCACTGGCAAAAGTGATCTTTGAATTCTTGAAAATAGCCTGTGCAGCTCTGGTGAGACAGGCAGCGAAACTCTGAATCCTGCTCAAGGAACATGGGACAATACATGTGGCTCCAGGTGACACAGCCCTGTCTAGACTCCTTATCCAGCTGTCTGAGAATGCCTCTGGAAGTGGGGGAGAATGAGTGTCCTGTGAGCAGGAAGGGGTGAAAAATGCTTTAGATTCTCCTCAGATCTGTTTTTCTTAAGAAAGACATTGATTTCTTATTTTTTTTAGAAGTGACTTTTTTAAGTGTACATTTACATTAAAAAAGAAGAACCTATTCCTTAACCTCACAGGGTAGGAGTTGCTTCTAATACTAGAGCTGCTGCTCTTATCTACAATGATTCTTTGAACTGTTAAGACATGTCTGAGCCTGGTGTACAGGGAAGAGAATCAGGTCCCCATCTAAACTTGGCAAAGCAGCAGCTTTTCCCCATGATGTTGCAAGAGCATCTAGGGATCCCGTTGATGAATGAGCTCTTTTTGTGTCGGGTGTTACATGAGCCAAACCGGAGAGTTTGTCTCTGAGTCAGAGCAGTGACAGTGTAACAGGACGCGGGTGGGGAGGGGACACAACCCTGAGCTTATCCTGTGCTGCAATTCCATGTCGTGGCAGGAGCTGTTTATTTTAATGCAGGAATTACTGTGGGAGATGGTCAAGCTGAGACAGACACTTAATTTTGGTTCACTGGTGGAGTTAAAGTGGATTCAATGAGCCTTTCCTGCTCTTTGTGCCAGCCTGGATTTGCCTCCTTCCTCCTCCTGCCTGTTGGCACTGGTGTTTCTGTTGTTAAAATAAATGTCCTCTAACATCAGAATCTCCACTGGTGAACACAATTGAGTCACTCCTTAACCTTTCCTTAGTTAAACTCAATCTAGAATCATAGGATGGTTTGGCTGGAAGGGACCTTGAAGAGTATCTTGTTCCCAGTCCCTGCCTTGGACACTTCCAGGGATGGGGCAGCCATAGCTTCTCTGGGCAACCTGGGCCAGGGCCTCCCCACTAATTCCGTCCTAATATCCCATCTGCCCTGGCAGTGGGAAGCCATTCCCCCTTGTCCTGTCAATCCAGGACCTTGTCCAAAGTCCATCTCTCCTGGAGCCACTTTAGGCTCTAAGGGCAAGGGCTCTAAGGTCTCCCTGAAGCCTTCTCTTCTCCAGGCTGAACAGTCTCAGCTCCCCCAGCCTGGCTCCATATTTGACAACTTCAGATTTGTAACAGTCTGAGCTGACTCCTTCCTCCATTTATAAAGTTACCAACAATTCAGGCAACCTCCTGATGACAGATGGAAACATTTTTCTGACCAAGAACTCCGTGGGGAGGGGAGGAGAGGAGTGTCTAACCAGAAGGACATGGGTTTAGGACAGCAGAAGCCATGTGGGAATGGGCTGGTTTAGCCCTGGAGCCAACGCTGTGTCCTCTGCAGAATGTGAATTTGTTTGTCTGGAGACCCAGCAGGTTCACCACAGGAGTCCTTGCTGTGTTTTTCCAGCCCATTATTGTTTTGTTGCTCTTGCTGCTGCGTTCCTTGAGTGAGCAGCACATCCTGTGAACATAAACACCTCGGCTTTGCAAAGCTGGGAACCAGAGGGAGAGGTGTGACTTCACCTGAGTGTGCTGTAGGAAATCAACAACTGTACTCTGGGTAAAGCCCAGCTGGGATGGACTGGGACNTGTGACTTCACCTGAGTGTGCTGTGGGAAATCAACTGTACTCTGGGATGGACTGGAATTGTGGGCTGAATGCTGCACCTTTAACCTGTTATGGGGTGGAACTGGGTAATCTTTATGGTCTTTTCCAAGCCAAACCATTCTGTGAGTCCGTGATTCTTCACAGGCATAACCAGCCCTGAGCTTCCCCTGGATATCTGACAGGTCATGGAATCACCTCTCTGGTGCACACACTGCTCCCACCACCAGCACAATGTCACATGGGATCTCCAGAGAGCAAGTGGAGGAATCCAAAGGTTCCAAAGGCTGAGACATCACACCCACCTGGCAGTATTGGCTGTGCTGAAATGTGCCTGGGCTGTGCCAGGGAATCACGCACTGGAAGGGACCTTCACAGGTCATGGCATGGGGTTTGCATGGACAGATTTTGGTTGTGAGGGACTACAGGGGTGGCTTCTGGGAGAAGCTGCTGGAAGCTTCCCCCATGTCTGGCAGAGCCAATGCCAGAGGGCTCCTGGTGACCAAAAGGCTGAGCCCAGTAAGGATGGTGGCAGCACCTCTGGAAAAACAGAGTTCAGAAGAAGGGAAAAATATCCACCTGCAGAACAGCAGCCAGAGAGGAGTGGGAACATGGGAGAGGAACAGCTCTGCAGACCCCCAGGCCAGAGGAGAAGGAGGAGCAGGAGTTGCTCCAGGTGCCAGAGCCAAAATTTCCCTAAGATTCCATGGGGAAGACCACAGTGAGGGATCAGTGCCCCTGCAGCCCATGGAGGGTACTGGGGGTACAGAGATGCACCTGCAGCCACTGGAGGAGCCCAGGTTGGAGCAGGGAGATGCCCAAGAGAGGCCCTGTGTGAAGGCCATGCAGGAGCAGGGTCCTGGCAGGCACCTGTGGCCCTGTGGAGAGCAGAGCCCATGCTGGAGCAGCTTTCCTGGCAGGACTCGTGACCTTCAGAGGGACCCACACTGGAGCAGCCTGTTCCTGAAGGACTGACCCTGTGGAGAGGGACCTTCACTGGAGCAGTTTGTGAGGAACTGCAGCCTGTGGGAAAGAATTTTGCTGGAGAAGTTCCTGTAGGATTTTCTCCTGTGGGAGGGACTCACCCTGGAGCAGGGGAGGGGTGTGAGGAATCTTGCCCCTGAGGAGGAGGAAGGAGCAGCAGAAGATACATGTGATGACCTGACTGCAACCCCCACTCTCCATCCCCCTGCACTGCTGGAGAATTGAGGACATGGAGAATTGAGGAGTGAAGTTGAGCCCCAGAAGAAGGGAGTGGTGGGGGGAAGGTGCTTTATGGTTTGGATTTATTTCTGATTTGATTTGTAACAAATTAAACTCATTTCCCCGAGTCTGTTTTGCCCATGATGGTCCTTGCTGAGTGACACCTCCCTGTCCTTATCTCCACCCACGAGCTAACTCTATTTTCTCTCTCCTGTCCAGCTGAGGGGAGCAGCAGAGTGGCTTTGGGGGGACTCAGTATCCAGCCAGGGCCAACCCACCACAGTTAGGATCCAAGCCCTGAAAAGAGCAGGGACAACTTCAACTATATGAGAATTGTAGAATGGAATCATGGAAGGGTTTGGGTGGGGACCTTAAAAACCACCCAGTTCCACCCCCCTGCCATGGGCAGGGACACCTTCCACTAGCTCAGGGTGCTCCAAGCCCCGTCCAGCCCGGCCTTGGGCACTTCCAGGGATGGAGCAGCCACAGGTGCCCTGGCAACCTGAGCCAGTGTTGCAGGAGCCCAGCTGTGGGGCTGTGAGCCCAGCTGTGGGGCTGTGGGAGCCCAGCTGTGGGGCTGTGAGTCCAGCTGTGGGGCTGTGAGCCCAGCTGTGGGGCTGTGAGCCCAGCTGTGGGGCTGTGGGAGCCCAGCTATGGGGCTGTGGGAGCCCAGGTGTAGGCAGGCAGTCCCAGAGGAGCAATCACAGGGAGGTGGCTCCATGTTGCCCTTTCCATTTAGCTGAATTTCCTCTTTATCTCCCTCCAAATCCCACCTTCAGACAATCCCCATCCCACAGGATGCTTTAAAGGCTTTGTTATTTTGACCAGATTATTACATAATTCCCTTTAAAGCATCACATGCATTTTTCTGTTGGATTAATACCAAATGTCTGATGGAATTTTTAGCCCATTTCCATTTTTACACACTTTTTACAGTCTAATTTAATGTCATTAGAAATTCCAGCCTCTGACACTTGATTTATCTTAATAAACTTCCAAAGCCAAGGCTGAGCTGGCTGCTATTGCTGGAGCACTGCTGCTCTAGGGGTCTGTGAACACTGACTTTGTGCCATGCCCCTGCTCCACCCTGGGCTCTGGCTGACCAGGGTAATGCTGAACTGTTCTTACCAGGATTTACTGTCACAGCAGCTGAAGGTGCCTCACAGGCCCTGCATTTCTCAGCCCAGATAATGCTGCCTGTGAGCTCTCAGGGGCATTTTTGGCGTTTTGCAACCTAATATTAATTGTGGTTCTCCTGCCTTCAGCCCTGTTGGATCTGTGTGTGGATATTTCCCCAGTGACCTCACATCTTGCTGTCAAACCTGGTGAAGGAAATTCTCCTTTTCAGGTTCTGGGAGATGGAATGGCTCCTTGTAGGCTCCTGCAGATGGGATGACTTTGGACATGCTGCCCTTGTTCCATGCCCAGCTCTGGCCTCTGGATGTATTTCTCTCCATCTCTCTTCACACATGACAGGAATGGGGACCATGCCAAGCTGGGCTCCCTCCACCGAGATCATCCTTCTCCTGGGAAGTTAAAAATGAATCACAAAGAGGGAGTTAAAGCTCTGAGATTTGTGAGGGCTCTCTGCCTATGGGCAGGGGGGTCACTGGGAAATCAAGGGAGGGAGGGAGGGAGGGACAGGTGGATGGATGGATGGATGGATGGAGATGGATGGATGGATGGATGGAGGGAGATGGATGGATGGATGGATGGAGGGAGATGGATGGATGGATGGATGGAGGGAGATGGATGGATGGATGGATGGAGGGAGATGGATGGATGGATGGATGGAGGGAGATGGATGGATGGATGGATGGAGGGAGATGGATGGATGGATGGATGGAGGGAGATGGATGGATGGATGGATGGATGGGTGGGGGAGGGATGGGGGAGGGATGGTGGAGGGATGGATGGTGGAGGGATGACAGATGGATGTAAGACTTCAATAGGAGGAGATCAGCAGAGTTGGGGGACAAAGAACTGAGAGAGCACCAGGGGAGGTGTTACTGGACTAAAGAGCTGTGTGAGGCTGGGGACATCAGGAAAGGGACAGGATACCCAGAGTCAACACTGACTAAAGCTCTGGAGCTGGAATGTCTCTAGTGGGACTATAGCTGGGAGGAAGGGAAAAGCCTTTGCTGTTCTGTTTTTCTGTTTCTCATTAGCCGTTCCCAGCACAGATGAGAAACAGGAGAAAATTTGTGAATATTTCCAACATTTTCTCATATTTCCAATCAGAGAAAATTAGTAACTGGCATTAGAACTGTAAACAGTGCTAGTGAGGTCCCAGGTGGTGGCAGAGATGTTCAGGCAGGGTGACAGCCTGGAGTGGGGCAGGAACCTGGGAACGGGATGCAGCAGCCAGGTAAAGAAATCTGCTCGGAGGATACCGAGTGTGGAGTGGCAGCTCCACATCGCTTGTGCAGCCCCGGGGAGGGGCTCGGAGGAGGGGACATGGGAACACGGAGCTGTGCCGACCTCCTCGCGAGGCAGGGGACGAGCACCGGGCAGAACCGGCGGAGAAGTGCCTCACACAGGCAGCAGCTGCTGGGCTTCAATTGAGACCATCCGAATGCCTGTAAGAGCAAAGAGCTTCTCGGCTGCTCGGGATTTCAGACGGTTCAAGCGGAGGCCAGAGGCTGGGATGAGAGGGGACATTCCAGAAGGGAGGCTGCACAACAGCAGCCGCCGACAGCTGAGCCCCCGCAGGGCTCCCTGTGCCGGCGTTTTCAGGATTTCCTCTGCTCTTGTTCCACTCCCCTGGGGCCGTGCCCGGCACAGGGAGCGAGTCCCGAGTCCTGCTGCCCGACCTGTGCGAGGGCTCGGAGCATCCCAGCCGAGCAGGAAGCTGAGTTCATTCTAGGAAGCCGGGCAGGTTTTCCTGACACGGTGAGAGACTGCACAGGCAGGGGATCCCGCACACCTGGCACACACGGAACTCAGGATGTTTCGCAACAAGATCCCACATTCTGGCACTCGACAGCGACTGCAGAGCTGAAATGCCTGCAGCGGTGTGGGCTCAGTCCCACGCTGTTTGTCCATTTGAGATTTGTTCCAAAGCCCACATCTGCAGTGCTGAGAGCAGAGGGGCTCCCAACCCCTTGTCCCAGAGCAAGGCCTGCTGCTCTACCCAGTGTGAGCAGGGGGTGAGGGCTGAGCTCAGCCTGACCAGGAAAGGAGCAGCAGCGACAGGGATGGTGGGTTCTAGTCACGGTGCCTTAAGTGCAGCCCAGAGCAGCCCCCGCCCTGCCTGCAGACACAGCCGGGTCTGACACCCAGTTCACCACACAGCGGCCAAAGCTGCCTCCCTCAGCCCCTGTGCTGGGGCTTTGTGTTCTGCCTGTGTTCTGCTGTGGAAGGAGCAAACCAGAGGAGTGGAATAACCCCGGTGCTGTCCCACATGAGGAGCCCTGCATAGCCAGGTAAGGATCAGTCTCTTCTCCCAGGTAACAGTGACAAGAGGAATGGCCTCAGGTTGTACCAAGGGAGGTTTAGGTTGGGTATTAGGGAAAAGCTATTCCCAGAGAGGGTTGTCCAGCCTTGGCACAGCCTGCCCAGGACATTGGTGGAGTCACCATCCATGGAGTGTTTGAAAAATGTGTGGATGTGGCACTTCATGCCATGGCTTAGTGGTGACCATGGTGATGGTGCTGGATTGATGGTTGGACTTGATGATCCTCAAGGTCTTTTCTAACATTAATGATTCTGTGATTTTGTGAAGCACTGCCATAACCCTGCAGTGGAAGTTCAACCTCCAACTCGCTCAGCTGAAACACAAAGCCAAATTCCTTTTTCCAGGTGTCTTGCCTGCAACGAGCCATGGATTACTTTAGAATGATCTGCACACTTCAGCCTGAAATCCCAGCAAGCCAGGGCAGCTTTTGGACCCTGCCTCACACTTCTTGGCTTGGCTGCATGTGACATTAACAGCAAATGTTTTATCAGCTCATAGTGAAACCACAGTGGGATGTGACCAGAGCAGCTACCTAGGGACAAAGTCCTCTTTGTACAGAGCAAAACCTGCAGGGAATGTCAACGCTGGCCCCTCCTGCTGCTGAAATACTCCACGGAGTATGAAAACTACACAAATACTGTGCACAGGCACCTCCACTAACTTCCCATCCTTGATCTCTACACATCAGTAAAGACAAAGTCCCTTGAGATGCTGGTCACAAAACCCAGCACACTTTTCCCTCCCAAAAGGAGGGAGGGATATGTAGACCCAAGTGTTAATGAGTAAAGGTTGTAGCTGGGCCATATTTTTGACAAATGGCTACAAAGAGTTGAATTAGAACCATGTCCCTAGGAAGAAGGTATTGCTCATTTTGGATTAGAGACACAACTTAAAGCAAAGAGTATTCAATCAAATAGAAATGTCAGCCTCTGGACTTCTCACAATTCACCAGCCTGATCTCTACAAACTACATATAAACAATTCCTTTTCAAAAGCAGTATTTGAATTTTTCATTTACTGCTTAGTCCTCAGAGCTGGACCTTAAAAAGAAAACCACCACATGCCTATTGTAATATTCTGACAAAGATTTGGGGCTTATTCTCTAATATATTCTTAAATATGTGAGGTGAGTGACATCTGCTTCTGGTGCAACCTCTGACTCCCAGAAAAGTGATTTTTAGGGAGCTGAGTTTGGAAAGCTTTAAGGAATCATCACAACCAGAAAAAGCCTGTAATCTACAAGAAAAAGAACATTAAAATTTCCTCAAACTGAGCACCCACGACCCAAAATAGCAGCCAAAGAGGCTACCTTTAATAATCTCAGCTTTATCTTCCCAGTATTCATTTCCTCTCTGATAAGGGCAACACCAATGCCTCTGCAGCAGAATCTGATCAAGACTCAGCTCCACACAAGTCGGTTGGAGGAGCACTGAAATCACCAGCTGAGCTCGCAGCAGAGAGGGAAAATCGATGTTTACTCGATCCTTCTGCCCATAAATGAGCAGCCACGAGGAGCCCTGGCCCCGCTCCCTGTGCCCGCTGCGGCTCCTCCCGACAGGACACGCAGCTCGAGAGCTCTGCCATGTGTTTCCTGGTGATAGCCCCGAGCCCAGAGCCAAAAGCAGAACTTGCTCAGAAACACAAGTGGCTGGATCGTGTTTTGGCAAAGACAAGAGGAAGCTGTGCAGCAGCATATTCCCTGCAGGGCCAATCTCTGATTAAGTGGAACTGCTTGGCATTCAGAAGAGTTGATGAAGAACTTTGGGAAGCCATTGAGGCATTTTCACTGGCACAAGCATTTGGGAGGGATCACATCTATGTCATGTAACTGAGATTAAAATCAGAATCAAACCCATTCCACAAAGGCCTGAATTTGTTAGCTTTCATATCCCCCACCCAAGGAGATGAAACCAGCCCATTTCCAGTGCTAGGATTCATTTCTCTTATAGAGCCATGAATATCCCAAGATATTCTCTTATAGAATCATGGAATATCCCAAGTTGGAAGGGATCCCCCAGAATCACCCAGTCCCACCCTGGCCCTGCACAGACACCCCAACAACCCCACCCTGGGCATCCCTGGCAGTGCTGCCCAAACACTCCTGGAGCTCTGGCAGCCTCAGGGCTGGGACCATTCCCTGGGGAGCCTGGGCAGTGCCCAGCACCCTCTGGGGAAAAGAAGCTTCTCCTGATCTCCAAGCTAAACCTCCCAAACACAGCTTCAAGTCAACTCTTTTTCCAAAGTCTTTCAAGAACCAGACAAACATTCACATGCCAACATCACACACTTTTAAAACCCTGGGCTCCATTACCTGCAGAGGAGTGGCAGCAGCACTGGGCTACTGATAACTGTGCTCTTGACTTGCCCTGACACACACCTTGCTTGAGGTGAGGTTATGCAAGGGGATAAGATGACCCATTCATTTTACAATCTACCCAGCCAGGTGACTTCAGCTCTTTCTCAATAAAAAAGATACAAACATTACAAACCTACGCACATTGAGACATATATATATGCAGAGAGAGAGAGAAGATATTTATATATTTATATAGTATATTTTATGAAATATCAGCACCTGAGCACTTTGGTCAGTGCACCCTACAGAGACAGAGCCTACTGGTTGAATTTCTAGTATGTATACCTTTATTATATCTATATATGAATCTGATATAGATGATCTTTAAGATCCCTTCCAAGCCAAACCATTCCATGATAAGGAAGAAATTGCTCCCTGTGGGGAGGCCCTGGCACAGGCTGCCCAGAGAATCTGTGGCTGCCCCTGGATCCCTGGAAGTGTCCAAAGCCAGGCTGGGCAGGGTCTGGAGCACCCTGGGATAGTGGAAGGTGTCCCTGCCCATGGCACAGGGCTGGAAGTGGATGGTCTATCCATCCCATCTTGGGTTTCCACCCCAGACCATTCCACGATTTTATGATATATATACACAACTTGTGAAGAACAAGAGAAAAGCAGTTATTTGTTTTACACGGAAATGAAACCAAGGAACTAAGAAATTTGCCAAGGATCATAAATCAGTTGCAGAATAGGAAATTAAAGCAAACTAACTGAAGTACTTCTTTGGACAGGAAAGTGCTCTGAGATCAGTTGATAAGAGTGGAATACAGCACTAATATTCCTAAAGCAACATCTTTAGCTCTGTGATGTCCAAACAACTGGAAGAAGTGAGTTTTTCCACTCAAACTGCAGTAATTCTGTGTGCAATTCCCCTCCCATTTCCTTTCCAGCAGCCCACAGCAGCTCACAGGCTACAACACAAGTCTGTTCCACAGGCTCCTTACCTTGTGTTTAGTGAAGGGTTAAGCAGTTTGAGTTACAAAGCCTGCTGTGTCTCATGTGTGGGAGTAAATGTCATATCCCACCGCACAGGGTATTTATAGCACAGCACTATTTGGGAAGTGAAACTTTTGAATGGTGAAGTTTTGAAGCAGTTGCTTCAGGATGAAGTTCCAAAGAACAGAACAGCCGAGAGCCCGTTTGTCACTCTGGCTCGAGGTGGCTCCAAATGTCACAACGAAAGCAGCGGGGTCTGAGTGCAGCCACCTTGGGTCTGAGAGCTCCAGTGTCCACTCACAGGGAGGGTTAGTGCAGCTGGCACGTCAATCCCATCTCCTCACCGAAGGACAGAGCACTGCTCTGTCATCGTCACCACAGTACCTGGTGGAGGAGCTCTTCCCACAGATAAGGTACCCAATGTTCCCTGTGAGGGTCACCCTCAGACAGGCCTGCAGCTCCTGGCTGAGCACCCTAAACCACCAAGTTACTCCACACAGGTCCTCCAGAGTAGCTGCCATGGCCAGGCACCAAACTCCAACACAACCTGAAGGAGGGGAGACCTTGATCCAGGAACAGAGACTCTGGGAATGCCAGCACGTAAGGCATGGTGGCCCCCACCCCTCCTATGCTCCAAGCTCAGCAGCACCCATGACAGCTGGGCCTCAACTTCTAGGAGACGGATTAGGACAAGAGAACATGGACTGGAGTGGCCAGAATTCTCCTTTGTTAAAATGGTGACATGTCACTGGGACTGGTGGGATGATGCTGGAGATCAGCCAAGGTGGAATGAGCTGTCTCCATCACTGGATCCAGAGTGAAGCTGCCAAAGCCCTGCCTGGCTCGATGCCCTGTATTGTAACACACTGCTCTTGGCTCACACACATGCAATGAGCACCAAACGAGGACTAACAGATCAAGAGCTCCCAGCTAAGAGCTTTTCCTGACCAGTGGGTCCCAGAGTGGATCACCATAATCAATCCATGCAGGAAAAAAAGGTTTCTGAGAGGCTGTGGGTGCTCTCTGAACTGTAACTGTAATCACAGAAGTAGGTCTTGACACCACTGGGGCACCCGAAAGGAGGACTCTGCATATTTCGCAGCAATTATTAATGCCGCTATTTGTGCTAACTCTCCAAACCAAGTCACAGATACACCCTGTGCTATTTCCATAAACAGGAGCACAGCTGTATTTGCATTCTCTCCATGTGTGCTGGTGCTCAGAACTGCTTGTGGGTTTGATTGCCGCAATAGAAACCGGAGCTGGCCGGAGGAGCCCCTGGAACCAGGACACAGGGGTAGAGCAGAGCTCGGCCCAGAGCTGCTTCTGCTCTGGCAGGTGAGACACACAATGCTCTCACCCTGCTCCAAGCACTGGTCAGAAGCACTGACCAGTACCTCTTCTTGCTGCTCCCAGCTAAAGGGCTCTTCCCACCTCCGAGCTGTACCTGTGCCACACCCACAGCTCGCTGACTGCAGTGTCATCGTTATGCCATTCACACTTTGTTCGTGCTTTCAAGACATTCTTTACAGCTCCAAGAGTGACAAACTTCTCTGCCAGTAAGACTGAGACCATTGATTCATTTTGCACAATTTAACCACAAAAGAAAAGCACAGTATTCTGGATTTTGGTGTTGAACCTGAGCTTGTGAAAAGCTCCACGTGTGCTTTTCTCAGTCCTGTCCACCTCCTGTCCTCTCTCTTCCCTAACAACTACAGAACATAACTCTGAAGGAAAGTGTGGCTTGTTCAAACCCACAACACGGGTATTAAGGTCTTTTATATTTTGCCAAAAGCTTGGTTTGCTCTTCTTTCCATTGTGATAAAAATGTCAAGGTCATAAATACCCCTAAATGCAACATCACAATCACCTCAACTACTCTGGCAAAAATAACCTCAGACTTTTAAAGGCAAATTATATCAAATGTTGTGATCAGCTATTATCACAACTCCTGCCTCACTTCAAGGTTTCTTTCAGTTTGATTAGGAAGAAATGCTCCTCTGGGAGGGAGCTGAGGCCCTGGCACAAGGTGCCCAGAGAAGCTGCGGCTTGGATCCCTAGAAGTGCCCAAGGCCAGGCTGGATGGGGCTTGGAGCAGCCTGGGACACTGGAAGGTGTCAGAGGAACCTTCAGGTGCCTTCCCACTCAAATCAGTCTCTGATTCTATAAGGATGATTCCTTACTCAGGGATGTTGGAGGTTGGGTGGATCCCTGACTCTGTGACTGTAACACCGGCCTAAACACGAGAGCACACAGAACATGAACCCCAAACTCAGCTCTTCCATACACCCAAGTCAGAGCTGCTCCAGGAAGGACCAAAAACCACCTTCAACTACCAGGTCTCTCCTTGGAGGGCTGACCTGAAGATAGCAACCCCACTCCCAGCATTTTCTATGTACACTTTAACCAATTCCACAAGTTCTGGAGTGACCTGCAGAAAATCCTGTCGACTACAACACACCAGGTATGACAGTGGCCTACTGTGACAGGTTAACTCAGGGTTCACACCCAGAGTTAAACGGGCATTGGGATTATTCAGCAACACAGTGTAGAACCATACATGCAGGTTGGAAACGACCTCTGAGATTACTGACTGCAACCAACACTCAATGACCAACTGACACAGTAGAACCCTCCTAAGAGGGTTCTGCCGTTGGGAGTTAAAATTTCTCTCCAAACTATGTGAGGAGTCTGAGCAAGAGACCCCTATGCAGAACCAGTGTATGCTGAAGATGAGAGATGTGGGATCTTGCTACTGCCCGTTCCAAGGCAGCTCCGAGCACCATCCCTGTGCTTCTCACACAGACTCTGCCAGAGCTGTGAATCATTCCCTGCTTGTATCACACAAAGAGTCCAAATCCAGAAGGAATGAGCACTGAAGAAATTCTTTCCTGTGAGGGTGGAGAGGCCCTGGCACAGGTTCCCAGAGAAGCTGTGGCTGCCCCTGGATCCCTGAAGTGTCCCAGGCCAGGTTGGATGGAGTCTGGAGCAATCTGGGATAGTGGAAGGTGTCCCTGCTCATGGCAGGGGGTGGCACTGCATGGGCTTTAGTGTCCCTTCCAACCAAATCCATTCCGTGTTTCTATAGTTCTCTAAGTTCATCAGAATCCTTTCTTGAAAGCTCCGAAAATACCTCTGAAATCTATTTCCCATGGTTCTCCCACCTCACTGATTCAAGGACAAAGTCACCCACACCTACCCCTTCCTTTAGTGTCAAAGCAAAACATAACCGTACTTGGGCAAAGCATAAACCGAATACTAAAGTCTCGCTTACTGAGGATATCGGAGTTAAGCTATCATAAACTTCTACTACCCGGAAATTTCCCCCCAGCAGGACTGACACCTCCCACTCCCCCCATCGCCGGGATGGGGCTCAGCCCACCCGCCGCGGCCGGGGCAGCGCCGGCATGGGGCGGAAGACACACTCCTGCGGCCCTTCCCTTGCCATTTCACCGGGAAAGGGCGACAGAGGCGTAGACGAGATAAAAAAAAAATAAAATCAGTGGAAAGTCTCAGCTTCCGGAGGCACCGGCAGTGTAATGGGCGAGTCTTTGGAGCGGCTGCTGACAGGAAAAACACACTACTGGGGCACCGAGGTACCTCCGAGGCGGCTCCGAGGTGGCCTCAACACGCCTGTCGCCCCCTGCCCGAAGGAACCGAGGGACCCAGCGGGGCCCGGGACCGGCGAGAGTCACAGCCAACATGGCGGACGACCGTGAGGGGACTGGCGGCCGCTGCCGGCCCCGCCTCCCCTAGCGGAGCGCGCATGCGCAGCGCGACCGCGCCCAGAGAACCCGCGGGGCGGGGCTTTCTGCCAAGCAGGCCCCGCCCACTTCTGGGAAATCCAGCCGGCCGGAGCCGCG
>VZTN01031992.1:33619-68244 GCA_013400515.1 Erpornis zantholeuca | reverse complement strand
AGCGTGTGAGGAGCTCCGGCATGGCCGGGGGGCTCCGAGCGGCCGATGGGCTCTCCGGGCCCCGCCGCAGCCGCTCCCGCCGCAGCGCTGTGTGTGTGTGGTCGTAGCGTGGATGTCAGTGCCCTGCCCGGCACCTTCTCGAGTCCGCGGCTCCCGGTGCCGGGAGCGCCCGGTGCCCTGGGCTGCTCAATTCTCTGATCTCCTGGTGCCCCGGGCTCCTCAGTTCCCTGAGCTCCCCGGTTCCCCGGGCTCCCGGTGCAGGGACTTCGCCGATCCCTGGCCCTGGAGAGGGGAGAAGGAGGCAGGGATGAGCTCAGATCATCACAACACAACCGAGCCAGACCTTAATTCACCTGAACCACTCGGTCCTTTTCACTCTGAGCGTCTCTCTGACACAACTAAATGCCTAATTTTTTTTTTTTTCCTGGCAAAATGTAAAGTGTTTCTTTGCTGATTAATAAGTTGATGCTGTGGTTGATCTCAGATGCATCCTGTCAGCTTTAACTGGTTACATTAGAAACATGTGTAGAGTGCTCCACAAACGTACGACACAGCAGTCTGAAACCAGCACCTATAAACAAAGTCTGAATTTCTTTTTCGACCGGCTTTCTGAACCCTTTTATGAGTAATAACTCGCGCTTCTGTGCTGTGACATTAGTGATAAGAATAGTTGAATTGAGTGTGTCTGTAGTGAGCTGCTTTATTGCATTTTACCTCCGTTGAAATCTGTTATTGGCACGGCCACCGGATTCCTTGGGAATGAGTCACTTGCTATTAACTATTAAAATTTAACTGTATTAAGAGACTGAATCTCGTAGAGCGCTGTGAAGGAGCATAACAAACAAACATAACTGAAAACCTAAAGGGTTTGTGGGACCTGATCCAACATCACTGGAGTTAATGAACTTGAAGTTAATGAGTCTGACCTGAGTTTTCTTTCCGTGTTAAATGGGAGGGGGTAGAGCTGAGCTGTTGTTGCAGTGCTGATGTGTTGAATTATTATTATAGTTGCCAAGAGGATGGAGGCAAAGTGGCCATGACTCTTCAGCTTTCCTTCTGTGACTTTTGAACTTTGCTGGCAAGTGTCAAATGTGTTGGTGGAGACAGAGGGATCGAGGAGGACAGAAAGATTTCCAGGTTCTGAGATGAGCAGCTGGCTGGGAGTAGAAGAGCCCTGGGTTAGGAAAGGGTTGGGCTTTAGTGTCCGAGGGAGATCAGGATGCAGGGAGGGACCAGGAGGAGGGACAGACATGGGGGAATTGAGTCTGTAGGAGACTGGGCTTTGCTGATCGTGGTTTAGTGACATTAGGGCCCTGAAGAACACGATGTTGTCTTCCCTAAAGGCAGCTCTGTTCCACAGTTCATGTGGGAGTTTGTCTCATGAGAGACTGCTCAGGCTGGACAGTTAGAAATCATCCCAATCAATTAATATTTTGACTTTATAGTATGAAATCATCACAATTGAATTTGCAGGACCAATCATAAATTAGGATCATGTAGAACTGCTTCTGTCTATACTAAATTTAACTAAACTTTTGGGTTAGTTTTGCCTGGCATCCCAGCCTTACTGCTTCCCCATAGATTTACATGGATTTTATAAATATGATTGAAATATAAAGCTGCAAAGCAGTGTAAAGTGACAGCTGGTGACAGCCTGGCTCCACCTGCTTGGGCAGAATTGATTTTCAGGTGTGTCTGTGGTGGTTGGTGGAAGTTGTCCCTTTAGATGCTTTACTGTATCATTCTGTTGTAGTTTAGGAAATAACTTCACAAGTGGGTTGTCAAAGCCAGGATGTTGATAAGCAGTGGCCTGAGAGCTGTGTGAGAACAGCTGGGAAGCAAATCCTTATCAGGCTGAAGTTTGTTCTGATTATTTCTGTTTTCTTTGTTTACAAAGGGCTTGGGAAAAACTAACCATTCTTTGAGTGAATGGGCTCATGGTGGTGTTTGTAAACTCTGGGCAAATGGTGGTGTTCATATCTTTGTTCAGCAGCATGAAAAGATGTTCAGGGGTGAGCTGTGCTCGGGCTGTCCTCGAGGAAATGAGGATAAAGGCATGTTTGGGTGCTTTTAGAAATCTGCTGATAGTTAAAGTCAGTCAAATATTTCCCTGCAGATTTTGTAACCAAACTCTTGCAATATCTTAATGTCTGGCAACTAAAAAAAACAGTTGAGGCTCATTATCCTGATGTTTACAGTAAGCAACACTGGTGGCTGAAACAGGATTTGGGAGTATTTACTATCAAACCACTTTAAAGAACATGTTTGCATACTGACTATGGTTTGCAGCAGAACGTGCTCCTACATAGGGCTGATAGCTCCGTGCTTCAAGCAGGGAGTTTGTGGTGCTTTGGAGAGAAGGTTTTTAGCTTCCCTTGGTGCTCCTCAGGTAAATCTGTGGATACACAGAGAGGGACCAGAGGGGATTGGGCAGGAGCCCCTGGAATGGCTGGATGGGTCACAGTGGTTATCGAAGGGGAGGTGAAGGCTGAGAGCTCCCTGGAATAGCAACTGCTGCTCTGACTCACCAGGATTTTAATCAGTCAGGCATTCCATTTATTTTCACTTTGGAGCTCTTAGATACACAAGGGAAGTCTCTTTTTTTTCCTCTTAGACAAGTTCACTTAAAGCAGCATTAAGTGTGCTTTGAGGTCGGGGGGCTGTTGAGTGCTACAGCTGGTTTTTTTAAGTCCCTTCTGACACAAACTGAAACTTGTCCTGCTGACAGCTCTGAGCAGTTTAAATCTCCACCCCGAGCCTGGGCTACAGTAACGGGCCTTAAACTGCCTCGGCTAAAACCGGAACCATCTTAATTTCAGTTCCATCTGAAACGAGGGCAGGCAGGGGAGCCCATGGGTGGCATCCAGGCAGAGAGAGGCAGGGATGGAGGGAAATGGTGCCCGGGTCTGAAGGGTTGTCCAAATAATCATGGAATGGTTTGGGTTGGAAGGGACCTTAAAGCCCACCCAGTTTGACCCCCTGCCATGGGCAGGGACACCTTCCACTATCCCAGGTTGCTCCAAGCCCTGTCCAACCTGGCCTTGAATCCTTCCATATATATATATATATAAAGTATATTTATAAAGGATATATGTATACATACATGCCTTGGGCCCCAACCAAACCAGATTTTTGATGTGATCTGTCCATGTAACAAGTATCATCTATTTTATTTTCCTTTGAAAGAACCTGTTTCTTGACAAGGTTTGATGGCTTTACACAAGGATTTTGCAGCTAATACTCTGTGTAGGTTCTTTTAGCTGCAGACTTGGCACTTTCTCCCATACTCACTGACAGCTGTTAGGACTGGAAGGTCCCCAAAAGGTGTGTGGTGTTCTTCTCAGTTGACATTCCCTGCTTCAGTGATGCAGAAATTCCTGGCTCTTCCCAGCTGTTGCTTTGTTGTGGTGGTCAGCAAAGCAACATGGCTAAAAATGCTCCTTGTATTTGATCAAACCAGCAGCAGCTGCAAAGGCAACCTGAGTTAGTGCTCTGTGCACAGAACTCCTCTCCATAAGGAAGTGGGAAACCTCACTGAAACAACATAATTTTTTTTCTTCTTCTTTCCTTTCAAATTAAATGTCAGTGTGAAACTGCTGCTGAATAGGTACACTCAGATGAAGAGAAGAAATCTCCATTCTGTGAACTCGACTTAGGAACTCTAATGTATATTTTAAAGCTCTTTCCTGAGTCTTTTTTGACCAAATAGCTGGGCTGGTCCACAAAGCATTCAGTGAAATTCTCCCAAATGCCATTGTCCAGGGGGATTGGAGCCAGGCACACCAAGCAGGATCCCATATTATGGTGTGCTGTGGAGCACTTCAGTGCTGGAAAGGTGTTTGCATGGCTCTTGTCCAGCTCTGAGTTTCTCCCACAACCATTTCGTGAAACACAGAAATGCTCTTTTAAGGTCCCAAACATCTTCCAGTTGAGATGGAAGAGCTGAAGAGGGACTTGTTTAGGAAGGGGGGAGGAGGTTTTAAAGGAGCAGAAAGCACGTGGTTATCTCTTACATGAATAATGTTTGAGTATCTCGTTAATTCTGACTCCCTACAAGTCTCAGGTGACCATATCCAGTATTTTACTTTCTCCCACACATTATGTGAGGGAGGAGTTGCCATCAGAGTGGTGCCTTCACAGCACAACTGAGACTGTTTGGCTTTCATTCTGTAAAAACACACTTTCTGTTTTACAGCAGTGGGAACTAACATTAGTTAACCCAAGGTGAGTAAACCCTTAGTGAAGATAAGGAGCAAACAGGCTTTAGGCTGGTATCAAAAGCCCATTGTGGGTTAGGAGTGCAGTGTCCACTCTTATCTCCTGCATCATTACCTGATTTCCCCTTTCTGCCTTGAAAATAATGAGCCCATCACACGTCCACAGAAGGAAGAAAGTCAGGGGCATGGAAATCAAGAATTACAGCTCTATCTAAGTGGCTGAGAGTGATGCCTTAGGTTTTAACTTTTCTATTTTTCCAACCCTGCCCTGCCCAGTGTCACTCTGCAGTTCCCTGGAGCTCGTTCAGTGCTGTTCTCTCATGCTCACACACACACAACAAAGCCTCTCCAGCTCTCCAAGGACACCCAGACCCTCCTAGGCCCAACAACTGCAAACCACAATCTTGGGGACAGGGGGGCAAGCTTGGGCAATTTCCATCCTTGCCTGGCTTCTGCTTGGGGAATTGATGCTGAGATCCAAGTGGGAAGAACTCGGGAGCTGTCCTTGTCCATGTTGGGATGCACTGAGGCAGGAGCCTCTGGAGCCCAGAGTGGACCTCTGAAGGCCTTTCCAATCAATCCCTCCTTGATTCCTTTATTCCTGTCTAGTCTCTGTTTCTAGGTAGCCATTTAAGGCATCAAGGGAAAGGAGGTTTTGAAAACCAGAGAAGCAGTTCTGGGTAGGACACAACCACCCTCCAGCTCAGAAACATGAAGCTCCTCGTGTCAATTGTCTGTGCTTTGTGTCTGTACAGGAAGCTGTGCTCATCCTGGAGCATGTAAACAGGCAGGGGAACCGCAGCTCCAGAGCGTCTCATGTGGGTAAATCCTGCTCTTAGTGGGCTTCCTGTGCATCCTCAGGTACCTGTTTGCTGCTCCCCAGGCTCCCTTTTATCTGCAGCTCCCTGAGAAGGGCTGTGTGTGGGGTCTGGGCAGAGACCGAGTGCCTGTGTCCGAATTAATGGGACTCAGGAGCACTTTGCACCTCTCTTTGCCCCCTCCACGTGCACAGGGATGAGTCAGGCCTGTTCAGTTCTGAATCACAGAATCACTAAGGTTGGAAAGGACCTCCAAGGTCATTCCGTCCAACCTTCAGCCAAATCCCACCATGCCCACTAAGCCATATCAGGAATTGCCATCTCTCCTTGGTTTTTGAACACCTCCAGGGATGACTGGGCCCTGGACAGCCCATTACAATGCCTGACCAGCCTTCAGTAAAGATATTTCCCCAATATCCAACTTGAACCTCCCCTGACACAACCTGAGGCCGTTTCCTCTTGTCCTGTCTCTTGTTCCCCAGGAGCAGAGCCCGACCCTCAACTGGCTTCAACCTCCTGTCAGGGAGCTGTAGAAGGCAATAGAATTCTCCCCTGAGCCTCCTTTTCTCCAGGCAGAAGTTACACTTCAAAAACTATTTCAAAGTTCTGATGCCTTGTTTTTAATCACAATTTCTGCCCACCGCCCTTTGCTGTACACACCATAAAAATAGTTGGCGTTTGACTTTTCCAAGGACTGAACAATGTGCAGCTACAGTTAAACCAGGCTGGGCCTGCAGGTTGTGGCCCTGCACAGCCCCACAGACCTGAGTCACACATTAAACTGGCTCAGCTCTGCCCAGGTCGAGGCCGTTGCTCACAATTGCTGCCTCGGTCTCTTTGAGTCTGCGAGCGAGGTAGAGCTTTGTTGACTTTAATCTCAGTTATATTTCCTTGTTATTCTTTGCCATTTCAGAGGGTGACAAGGATTTGCAGTTTTGTTTCTCTCCTTTCTCCGTTCTTCTTTGACTCAGCCAAGGAGGGACTTGAAGAATTCTGTAGTTTTTAGCGATGGGGATTGGTTTGTGCTGAAGGACCTTGAAGGTGAGGGGAGGGCAAGGAGAGACAGAGTTAATGCAAGTCAGGAGAGAGTGAGGATAAAAATAGCTCTGAACTTGTCGGTTTGGTCACTGGTGGCTGGGTTAGTCATCTGGCAGGCTCTGCTCCTGCTGCTCCAAGGGATTATTTTACAGCACTGAGAATTGACATAATTTCTGTAGAGGAGAGGGAGCAGGACGGCTGTAATGAGTGGGATACTGTCATCAGCACTTCTTTTGCACAGCAGCTGTTCTCTGTTTGGCCACTGAATGTGGTCATTGTTGACTTTCCTTGTATACCTGCCAGGTTGTTAGGTGACTCACAGCACCAGGGTTCATGCACTTGGCTCCCAAATGCCTCCCTTTTCCTTGGTGGTCCTTCAGCCATGGAGCACCCACTCATTTTGTCATTTTCCTGATTCATCTCTGTTGGAGTAAGTGTCCTGTTGCCCCAGGCAGCTGCTCAAGGTGGGGAAAAAAGGAAAGGAAAAAGGAAAAGGAAAATAAAAAAGAAAGATTTGTGCAGTTTGAAGCTGATGAGCCTCAAGGTGTGCTCCTGTAGTGGTGCAAATATCTCAGTTTTCCTGGCATCTATTAAAATGTCCCTCCTTGTCCTGTCCTGGGTGTGTTGTACTTAACACCTGTAAACGCTGCCCGAGGTTCTGAACTTCCATGGGTTGTTTAAGGGTGGAAATGTCCATGTTAAGGTTTTACACTTGTGCTATGGGAGGGCTGGCACAAGGAAGGCATCTCTGCACTTAAGGGGCAACAGAGCATATTCTGGTTTATAAGGAAACAACTGGTTTAACTTCTCCAGAATCCAAGATGAGGGGGTCAGGGGCTAAACAAAAGCTGTATTCCCCAGGGGTCATGCTGTAGGGAAGTCCTCACTCTCCACGTTGCTGATTTTCACCCCTGGGTATCCCCATCCTGTCCCTCTCTGCTTTGCTTCCATGCTGGTCTATGCTTCTCCCTCTCCATCCCTGGCTCCCTTCCACCTTCCCCTGTGCTGCCAATTGGCCAAGGTTTGGCCTGTGCTGGGACTTGTTTGGAGCTCCATTTGTGTTCCTGGTCAGCTCACAGCCTGTGATCCCCTCCCCAGCTGCCAGGCAGAGGGATCTGTTCCAGCACCATCACTGTCCTCTATCCAACACCAACTTCCATGAATCCTGCACTCTGTAAGAGCTCTGCTTCTGATGGGCTCGAGCAGGGCTTGTGGAAGTTGTTGGCGATGTGGAGGCAGGAAGGGAGTGAGGGAGAATCTGTGGATGGGCAGGTTGGCTGTTGAGCTGGGCTTTGTTGAGGGAGAATGAGAAATGACTTTGAGGATGACTGAGTACAGGGAAAAAGGGAATTAGTTGGGTTTATGGCCATTCATGTGGCGTGAGAGCACAGCGTAATTCCCCCCAGGTGCACTCTAGGAGAAGAACTTTCATGTCTTCTCTTTTTTCAGCTTTTTGGGATGAATATTCTTCCTGTTTAGTGATATGGGAGTTCCTTCTTCTCTTTGGTTTTGCTGTTTGTGTTTAAATTAAGGGAATATACCAAGAATTAAATTTCTCTGAAACCCATGTGGTTGCATATTTTCAGTCATGAGAATGTTGAATATTCAGGTCTCCAGTGGTCCAAGTCAGAAATGGAGGACTGGCACTCCAGGGTCCTTCTCCAGCTCAGAACTTGGGCAGGACCTTGATTTGGTTTAAATTATTTATTAATCTGACACCTTCAGGAGCCTCCTGTTTCTTGTGAACTTGAAGCTGCTTCTGTCTTTGAAGTATTTTGACAAGTATTTTGTTTTTCTGTTCTTGCTCAGTGTCTCTCTGAAGCTGGGAAATGGCAGTGATGGGAATTGCATGCCAGGGAGCTCCTGATCCAGCCGTGAAGCACAAGAAGGAGCTCGTGGCTGCCGAGGGGCTGAAGGAGACAGTGAGTGAAAAGCAGAGCAGTGTTTGCAAAGTAGAAGATTCAAAGAAGGTCATCTTTCACAGTCAGTGGAAAATCCTGAATGATGTAATCACCAAAGGAACAGCAAAAGAAGAAACAGAAGGAGGCTGTGCATCAATTTCTATTATTGCCCAAGCAGAATGTGAGTAGCAGGGCGGGCTGCGCTTCATTGAGAAAAAGGAATGTGTAAAGAGGGATGAGATTTCACTCGCTCGGCGCTCCTGGAGAGCTGAGACCACATCTATTTGTAATCCCAAGTGGGGTGGAGCTGATGACACATCCCAGACTCTATTTAGGAAGCTCATGAAATCTCCTAATAATGTGGCAGCATCCACTGAATAAAGCGTAAATAACAGAGCAGCCTGAGGCCCCTGCACCTCGACCAGATCTGTGTCCTGTGGGTCACCTGTTCTTGGCTGATTTCTGAAAGGTGTTTGAAAGAGGGGATAAAGAGGAGGAAACCAAAGTAAAGCTGTCATCTGGGAAAGAGCTGGGGGATCAGGAGATGGCTGGGAAGCCTCCTAATTGTGGGGGATGAAGAATGTAGTGTGGGTGGTGTGACATGACTGTGCAGTGATTGTCTGGATCACTCATTTAGCACCGTGGTAGAGCTGTTTAAGTCCAGTTGTTACTCGGAGAGACTTGGCCTGCTTTAAGACAAGTGATGCCCTGTTTTCTTTCACACAGGTGAAAACAGTCAGGAGTTCAGCCCCACTTTATCAGAGAGATCCTTTATTGCCCACAGTAAACGTTACAGGTGAGAGACCTCTTAACACAAACACCCCTCTTCACTGCTGTGTCTGCTGACTTGTCCTTGTTCCAAATCACCCTGCCTCTCTGCACTTAAAATATTTTTCCAAAAGCACTTCTGTTGGAATTAGCTCTTCAGTCTGAGGCCTGGTAAGAATTTGTCTTTCCCAAAACATCTTCCTGTTGGGAAAAAAACACAAGTTTAGGCACAAACCACTTGAAACACTTTGCATTGTCTTATTGTCAATGCCTGCAGATTGACTGCCCTTGTAGCCCTCTGCCTCTGCTTCTGGATGGTCAAATTTGTTTTGAAATGACTGATTTTTTTTAGGTTCATAGGCTTGGAAGTAGAAGAATTCTAGGATGAATTTTCAGTCTTTATTAACTGAACCATGCTGATGCTTTTGAAACTGTTACACCATCTGCTGAAAAGCTGTGTGAAACCTGGGCCACTGCTAGGAGTCCTCAGAAAAGGGAACAGCTTAATTTCTTGGAAGGATAAAAAGGGATGAGAAAACCTTTGCTTAGTGACAGCATCAGCAACAGAAGTTGTGAACACAGAGAAGCTGGAAGTGGTAAAAGGGACAGTGACACTTGTGATGGACAAGTGGAGGCCTGGGAATTGCTTTTCTGGAGTCACCTGGGAGTGAGCTGTTCTTCATGAAGAATATCTTCCTGTTGGGGCCCATACTGGAGTTTTCTTAAGCTCTGGAGCCCTGACAGGCAGCACCAGCACCCTGAAATGGGCAACTGGGGTACAGAATTGGGTGCTGCCTGTTTCCTGGTGGCTTCAGACACCTTGTGGGGTGTGTGGTTTGACACTGCCCTGTGACTTTATGATGTTGCCCCATGAACCATCTGAAGGAGTGCAAAGTGCCCCATTTCTGAGGGGTTTTATGTGAGTTCTGGGTTTTCTGGGATGCACACCAGCTGTGTGTTCAGGCTCAAGGCACTGTGCTGATGCCATCAACCAGAATTCTACTTCTGGCAACTTTGAGCACTAAAACATCAGGAAAAGATGGAGACAGCAATGCTGGCTGTGCCCTGCATCACTCATCAGGAAAGGCAGAGGAATGTATCACAACTGTTCTGAGTCAGTAGAACGGTCAAATTGCTTCATTTGAAGATCAAAAATCCTGTTTTCTTTTAGACCTTAATTTTAAAAATCAAACTGCTATGATTGGTGTTGAATCACAGAATGTTTGAGTTGAAAGGAGCCTTAGAGACCATTTCTTTTTGACCCTGAGTAACTGCAGGCAAATATCCTTCTTGAGAGTTCATCTCTCTGTGCAGACCCCAGCTGGAGTGTTGTGGATATCTGTGCATTCCTAGACATAATTGAGCTTTAGAAGCCAGCACATTCTGGCTTTTTGGAGATGTTTTTTTTGAGTGCACTCAGACATCCCTTTTCTCTGTGCAAAGCTCCTTTCCTTCAAAGTAGAGCAGGTGTTGATATTATGAATGCATTTATTAATTTCAATAATCTTTTAAACTAGACTGCATTTATATATCATCTCTGTGTCCACTAGAAATCACCCACAAACTGTCTCAGAGCAGCCTGGAGACATGCAGTGCTTTTCTCTCCACTTGGCTATGTTCAAAAAAGACATACAAGATAGCTGGAGAGGGACTTAAACAAAGGAGCTGGAATGACAGGACAAGGGAGAATGACAGGACAATGCCAGAGGGCAGGATTAGCTGGGATATTGGGAAGGAATTCCTTCCTGTGAGGGTGGTAAGGTCCTGGTCTAGATTGCCCAGAGCAGCTGTGGCTGCCCCTGGATCCCTGGCAGTGCCCAAGGCCAGGCTGGATGGGGCTTGGAGCCACCTGGGGCAGTGAGAAGTGTCCCTGCCCATGGCAGGGGGTGGCACTGGATGGGCTTTGAGGTCCCTTCCAACCCAAGCTGTTCTGTGACTGTATGTTCTAGTCTCATTGTTCTTCCAGAATTTGTAAACCCTGGGACACTTTAATGTTCTGCTTCCCCCACACCCCACCCTTTCTTTTATACAGTGCCAGAGGTGCTGCTGTGCCTGGACCTTGAACTTACCCCTAATTAGAAGGCAAGCAGTTGTGTTTTAGTTCTGTGTTCTTTGACTCTCAGGAGGCAGAGTTGCCAGTTCTCTCTCTGTGGGTCAGAGGTGTCACCTGTGCTGTGCTTCCCCTGTCACATCTCAGAGCCCTGCTGTGTTCTGCTTTCCAGCAGCCGCTCGGACAGTCTCGATCAGATCCCCAATAATGTGGCCCATGCCACCGAGGGGAGGATGGCACCCACCTGGAGAGGGAGGCACCGGGGCAGGGCCAAGAAGAAACGGCACAAGAAAAGATCCAAGCTGAAAGGACAACCTGTGGCTGCTGGCAGGAGAAGTCCAAGAACTCCAGAACAGGAGAGCTGCACCCCAATTCCCGTCCAGGTGAGAATTTTCAACCTTTCTTTTGTACTGTCCCTGCAAACTCCTAACAGCTCTTGGGTGAATTTTGGGTTTCTGTACTGAGGTTCTTGCTGAGCTCTTTGGCTTTGTTTTCTAGGAGGATGAATCACACCAAAGTACTCTTTACAGAAACAGTTTTTGGGTTCCTGAATTTAACAAGGACTTGGGCTATGATCCACTGTCTTTTGAGAAACCTGGCAGAGCTCTGTCCCCAGGCAAACTCCATTCCCCAAGGAGCCAATACAAAACTGAACTGCACAAGCTGATCAGCCCTATTCAGTGCCTTAATCATGTTTGGAAACAGAGGGACACTGTTCCCCAGCCTGAGACTCTCCATCCTTTTCCCTACAACATCCTCCCCCCCCATTTCCCACATGTGGACAATCCTCTCCATGCCATGAAGCAGAATGCTCTGGACACGTACTTCCATGGTGACCTCAGCTATCAAGACAATCGCTTATCTGGCCTAAACTTAGAATATAATTTCACCAAATGCATCAACCAGTCCGTGCAAACCAGTTCAGACAAGCTTTCTGTGGAAGAGTATTTGGTCGATGCCTTGAAGGGGAGCGTGAGTTTTGGTGAACCACAGAATTTAGCCAGCCTGGCCAAGACGTGGAGAGGAGGTGGGCTGGAGCCAAAGGAACAATTCCATGAAGCAAGTGAAAATGAAGGCGTGCTGCTGAACGAGGTGATCTGAGCCACACTCGGGGGTGTGGGAGGCAGAGTTTCTCCTGGGCTTTGGGAGATGGATAATCTGCATCCATGTGCTTCCTTCTATAACTGCAGTTTCTGAATGGTTCCGGATCTGGTTAAAGCTGCCAGATAAAGATGCAGAGTTGTTTTCTGCAGGAATTAAAGCCCCATCTGTCTCAGCCTGCTGGCTCCATGCTGTGCTCAGTCACCAGACATGCAGGCCTTTCTCTGAGCTATGGTTCTGTGCTTAGTCAGTCTTCAACCATGTCCTCTATTTGCTGGGGAAGAGCCCAATCCGTTCACCCAGGCTGCAATATTTATTGGCTCTGCATGAGCTGGACTGTGACAGAAACCAGGGCTGGGTAGAAGGGGAGGTGCAGGAGGCCACTCTGTGCCTCTGCTGGGACCAGCAGCTCCTGCAGCATCCCTTGCCAAGCACAGGGCCTGAGCACAGAAATGGATTTAAATCTTGGAGACATGATTCACTTTTTCTCAATTCAGTTCTCTCTCAACACCTTAAAGTCTTCCTGGAGGACTTCCATGGGATCAGTGTGACCCTGTCAGTCTGGTCTGTGGAGTTCTGGGTGTCCCTTACCTGCCTGAACGTGTTCACACTGACACCTAAGGCACAGTCTCCATCTACTGACTGCATAAAAGCTTTAGCACAGTGTCTGGATTCAGTCATGGGAATCTTGGTTTGTTGTAGGATTTAGCTTTGTAGTTATGTCCTGCATGAGAAGGGAGGAACACAGAGCTCCAAAGCCATCCAAATCCTGGTGGCCTTTCTTTACAACAGTGAGGTGCACTTGTTTAGATCCAACAGAGCCCACAGAAATCAAGGAGGTTGATCCTGTATGGTTCAATCTCAAGCCTGTGACAGAAGTAATCTCGTACTGGGATTTCTAGAGAGGTGCTGTGGTATCTGTCCTTGTGGTGCTTCTGAGAATGTTGATCTCTGTCCGTGCAGCTCAAGAGACATTTAAGTGTCTCTTTCCTTACTTCATCTTGTTTTCTGTCTGGCCTTGCAGAAGCTGAAGCCGGTGGATTACGAGTACCGAGAAGAGGTTCACTGGACCAAGTGCCATGGATCCTTGGGCATTGGCTCCTTTGGGGAGGTGTACAAGATCAAGGACAAGCAGACAGGATTTCAGTGTGCTGCCAAGAAGGTAATTCTGTGTGAGAGAAGGGGGGTCCTGGCACGAGAGAGCACATGGAGAGAAAGCTCTTCCCAGGTCCTCCTTAGGACCTTGTGGAACAGTCATGGTGAAGTGCTGCTGTTGTGTGCAAGGGAAAACTTCAGAGTGATGGCAGAGAGAGAAGCAGATGGAGGACCTGTATGTGCACAGGGGTCACGCTCTCCAGCCAGAAACAAGTTCATTTGGCTCTAAAGTGGCTCTAAAGGGATCCTGGGTGCTGAGGCAAGAGTAGAGATTCCTGAACGGTTGTGAGTGACTGCGGGGGAGCAACAGCCGTGTGGGTTGTCTGTTATCTAACTATTCTTATCTCAAACCATGTCTGGTGTAAATGGTTACATGGCAGGTATTTATTTCCCTGTTAAAGAAGGAATAAAGTAGGAAAAACCCAAGGCAGTGAGTAGGCTCTGAAAACTGAGCTTTCATCTCCTCGGTGTCAGCTGCAGTGCTGGCACATTGTTCTGAGGTGATGCTGTTCCAGATGCAGCAGAGGATGTGTGCTTTTCCAGAAGCTGCCACTATAATCTATTGTACTCCAGGATGTCACACAGTGTAGGAAGTGTGTGGAATATAACCTGCATCAGGGTATGGATTTGTAGGCTGCCTTGGGGGCCTCAAGGATGCAGACAGAGGGATAGTGCAAGGAGATGAGGAAAAGGTAAACTATTTTATTTGAGCTTACACTTGAATAGTTTCATCACCCCTGTGAACTGATGTTTCTCACATTGCTTCACTAAAAATCTTCAACAAGCGTGTGGGAAGTGTTTGTCATGAGTACAAAAATATTATGTGCAAAAAGAACTGTAACTTGCATTTTTCAGTTTAAAATGTCCATCTTCCCCCATTTGCACTGGGCCCAGCTTGCTGTGCTCCCTGTGGAAAGATGTAAGTGGCAAGATAAGCCAGTGTGTGTATTTATTTAACCATTTCAGCTCTAGTTGTCAGTTATAGAAACAAACATCTCCAAAACATGTAGAAAATTAATTCCTGTTCTTCATCCTCACAGCTCAGGTGTGAAATTTAGTGGTGACACAACCAGCCTGTTTCCTGTCAGTGTGTAGCTATTTAAATGTATTATCCATGTGGCAAATCCTCAGTCTTGGGAGAAATAGCTGTTCCTTGTGGGGTGTATTTTCAGGAAGTAGGGTGGTTGTGCTGAAAAGGGAAACATGAAAGTAGGAGAAGCTGAAGTCTTTCAAAATGTCATCCCCCCCCCCTAATTACTGAAGGATAATTGATGCTTCTTTCTATCAGAAATGCATCTTCTTAGATTGCACTCTGAAAGCAGAGAGTTCTAACATGCAAATTGGACACTTCTCTATGATTTATTTAATTTTCCATGGGTAACAGCCTCCAGTTCCTGCTGCCTGCCTGTGAGAGGAGGGCACTACCTCACCTCCTTTCACCAGACTGGGTGTTGGAAGCACCTGCTCTCCAAATTCTTGAGATGAAAGAAAACCAGCTATAGCTGGATTGCTGACAGTGAAGAAACATGATGCATCTTTTTCCCACCAGAATCTTCATGACTCATGTTTTCCTTCTAGACTTCAGCAAATTCTTGTTTTATTTAGTTTGGCTGAACTTAGCGAATAAAGGGTTTTTTTAACCATTTTCAGGATGAACACCACCTAAAGAGGTGACCATGCAGATCACTGCTTGTGGACATACTTCGTATTCCCTCCTGCTTTGGGGGAATTGAAATTTTGCCAAGTTTTGCACCATCCCCAGGGGTTTTCTTCCCCTCTTTTATAAAAGCAGAATGTTTAGTTGTCAGAATTATTTTTTTACTGAGACAGAAATTACCTTCCTCCTGGAGGGCACCAGTCCTCAGATGTAATCTGGAGTTATTGCAAACTGGCATCTCTTGTGATGAATCTTCCCTTTCCTTAGACATTGAGGCTTTCTCATCCTGCATGTTCCCACTTCTTGCTGCGCTCACTGACTCCTGCTAAGGAGGGTCACAGAATCAAGTCTGGAAAAGACCTCCAAGACCATCAAGCCTAATTAACCCATCCTTGTGCCTCTGCTGTCACACACCCACCAGAGAGGGACAGTTGTGTCAGGATCCACGCCAGGAATTGCTCAGTGCCTCCCTGTCCCCGTAGGTGCAGGTGGAACACTTCCGTGCCGAGGAGCTGACGACGTGCGCGGCCGTGACGAGCCCCAGCGTGGTGCCCCTGTATGGTGCCGTCAAGGAGGGCCCCTGGGTCACCATCTTCATGAAGCTGATGGAGGGTGAGGAGGGGACAGCACCTTGGAAGCACCCCTGGCACTGTCTGGTGCACATTGAGCTCCTCTTCCTCCTGCCCCAATTCGAATCTGTTCATTCCTCGATGCATCCAGAATGTTCCTGGTGTGAATTCCCCAGTGGGTTGGGATGGGGGTGTATAATCCCTGCAGTGGGGGGAATAATTTCCAGTCCTGTCTGACTCCAGTTTAAGGTGTTTCTTTTTCCCAGTAGAACACAGCTGGGGCTGGTTTGTGCTTCCTGTTGATTTGCAGGGCACCACGTGGAGCACACTGTCATGGAAAAGGGGATACTGTCTAAGCAAACCTAGATGATTCCATTGCCTGGTGCTCTTTTTCTGGCCAGAACCATGGAGAACAGGCTGTGAAGAATGAGCTGGTGGTCAGTAACACCTAGAAATGCCTGTTCTGATCACAGAGCAGTTGCTTTTGCTCCAAAGCAACACTGTTAAATTGACAGTAAGCAAAAAACCTTATGAACAAAGCCTGTTTTTGTGGGCAGCAAAAACTCCGGGAATAAACAAAAGGAACGGAGACATGTGTGGGAGATAAGTGCTGTCAGACCTGGAAAATCTCATTTTTTCAGTGGAAACAACCAGGAATGCTGATGATGCTGGGGAGAATTTAAAGATAAGTTGACATGGACTCCCTGGATTCCTTTCTAGGTGGCTCATTAGGGCAGCTCATTAAACAGAGTGGCTACCTGCCAGAGGACAGAGCCCTCAGCTACCTGGGCCAGGTGTTAGAGGGTCTGGAGTATCTTCATGCTCAAAACATTCTCCATGGAGATGTCAAAGGTAGGACAGTGTTTGGAGTACCTTGTTCTTCCCTTTTTCTTAGAAGAGGCAAACTGCTTGGAGGTTGAAGTATGGGATTACTTACTAAAGTTATGGGATCTGCTTACTGGATTTTCAGATCTGTGTTTGAAATTAGAGTTTCTCTCGGTTCTAGACTGCTGGGAATATCATATTTGTCATCTCTTCCTGTCACCCTGTGGGTGTGCCAGGCTGTTTTCCCAGGCTGCCCCACCAATGGGCTACAAGAATCTCCAGCGCATTGGAGTTTATAAGCAGAGATAATTACACCTCTGTACTTGCTTAATCCAGTGACACTCCACGGGAGAAATAAACCCTTTGGGCTTAAAAACCTCCAGTTCTGTGTGCTTTTGACTGTTTTCCCCACCTCCTAATGCAGAGGTACTAATGGAACCCTTGTTGTTGGCAGCGGAGAACGTGCTGCTGTCGGACGATGGCAGCAGGGCCCTCCTGTGTGACTTTGGCCACTCTGCTCACCTGCACCCCGACGGGCTGGGAAAGTGCTTGGTCACAGGTGAGCCTTTGCTGCTGCTCTTCTGAAGAATTGCCCTTCTGACTCATTCCTTCTCGTGAACATTTCCTTGTGGCTGATTTGCAAGCAGCTGCGTTTTCCAGGCTGAGCATCGCTCGGGGTGTCTGCTGTATTGGTATTAATGGGAGGTATCCCATTGACAGCCAACATGACCCTAAATTTGGGAGGTGGTGGTCCTTATCTCCCAGGCTAGAAGGGGTTTTGTAAGATTATGTCAGCATGCTGCATTCAGTGTTTTGTCCCTGCAAGAAACCACACTGAAACTTTAAAATCCTATTCTGACTTGTCGTGTAACCTCACTAAATAGTGGGGAAGAGTCCTGACCTCCACTAAAGCAAAATTCCTTTTTTTTGACAATTAAACTTAACAGTTCTTCTTCATGCAGCTGTTGAAAGAGAAGGGTTTGTTTTCTAACATCAGGGTCACGTTTTGCCTCCCAGATTTGCTTGAAAGGGGAGTTAATCCCTGTTCTGTGTACAAGGAATGGGTCTGAGAGGGAACAGCTTCTAAGAGCACACAGTGCAGCTTTTTGGGTTAAGGTGGAACCCCTCCACTATGGAGAAAAGCTGGGAGAGCTCAGATTGTTCAGCCTGGAGAAGAGAAGGCTCGGAGGAGACCTTAGAGACCCTTCCAGTACCCAAAGGGGCTCCAAGAGAGCTGGAGAGGGACTTGGGACAAGGGCCTGGAGGGACAGGACATAGGGAATGGATTCCCACTGCCAGATCACTGGAAGTTAGATGGGATATTGGGAAAAAATTATTCCCTGTGAGGGTGAGCAGGCCCTGGCACAGGGTGCCCAGAGCAGCTGTGACTGCCCCTGGATCCCTGGCAGTGCCCAAGGCCAGGCTGGATCGGGCTTGGAGCAGCCTGGGACAGTGGAAGGTGTGCCTGCCCATGGCAGGGGTGGCACTGGGTGGTCTGGAAGGTCCCTTCCAACCCAAACCATTCCATTCTATGAAGGTGACAGGTCTCTCACTTCAGGTGAAAAGAAAGGGATTCTACCTTAGGCCTCCCACCAGTGGCACTGGAGCAGTTCTCTTGCCTGCATGCAGTGAATCTTCTCCTGGATGGTTTTAGGGAACTACGTGCCTGGCACAGAGACCCACATGGCCCCGGAGGTGGTGATGGGGAAGCGCTGTGACTCCAAGGTGGATGTGTGGAGCAGCTGCTGCATGATGCTGCACATGCTCAATGGCTGCCACCCCTGGACCCAGTACTACAACCACCCCCTCTGCCTGAAGGTGAGTGACCCAGCCTCTCTGCAGTGCCAGGCAGGTGAGCTGCCAGAGCTTGTTCCTGCTGGCCAGGGAGTGCTATCCTCAGGGTGGATGGCTGGGAGCCAGCTGGGCATTGCTTTGGGAGCTGAGCATTCCCCATGCCTGCTCTGCTTGGGCTGTTCTTCTGTACCCTGCTCATGACTTGGGTGTGACTTTTGAGCCATTCAGCTGTAATAAAATTACTGTTCAGGTCTCACTTAATGCTTTCATTTCAGTTGGAAATGCTCTTGGGGTGGGAAGAACCTTCCTGAAATCAAATGAAGCCTCTCTGGTCTAACCTCTTTCACTTCCTGTTTGTTACACAGATCGCTAAAGAGCCGCCTCCTCTGAGGGAAATTCCACCTTCCTGCAACCCTCTCACTGCTGAGATTATTAAGCTGGGGCTGGAGAAGGAGCCTCTCCACAGGGCATCTGCGTCAGAGCTCAAAACTAAGACCAGTGTGGCCCTCGAGGAAGGTAGCAATATCCTGATGGAACTGATGTAGCTAAACCTTCATATTCCCACTGGGAGAGCTGCTGGTTCTGTTCCTTTGGGAAGCACCAGTCTGTTTTATTTTCCAGTTTATCATTTTCACAGCATTGATGCATGTTTTGGGTTGATGGCTTTTGCCTGCAGCCGAGTGTTTGGCACCCAAATAAACGATAGTTTCCTGTGTGCTGTCACATGCTCTTCTTCCTTCTCTGCTGAAGGAGATGAGCTCTCTGTGGGTTTGTTCAGGTGCTGTGCCTGGGCTCCTGTTGGCCACACCTGGGGAGCCTGGTGTGCAGCACAACTGCAGGCAGAGGTTTATTGCATCCTTAGCTTAACTCATACTTGTGGGTCAGTCTTCCCTCTGGCACCATCACTAATGTATTTTAGCTTAATCCTGCTGAGTGCTTCTGTAATACAGCAAGAATTTGTGGAGGTGATCTGGTTTTATCTTTTGTAGAAGCTGGGTGTTTTACAGCAAATGCACTTGAAAAGCTCTTAGAGCAAAGGAAAACTTTTACCTCTTTTATTGCTTTATTTGATAACGTTTGTATCCTTCGTTTTTTGTAGTGGGAGGTGTGAGAAGCCCCTGGAAAGGTGAATACAGAGAGCCCAGACATTTATCTTTGAACAAAGAAAACAGTGTACAGACATCCCTGTCCCCCACAGTGAGCCCGGTTTCTGAGACTGCTTCTGACACAAAACTGTCAGTCAAAGTTTCCTGTGCCAGCCCAGTCCTACCACCTCCATCTCTGGAGCAAACAGAGGAGGTTGAGGAAACCCACTGGAACGAGGGAAAGGAGTTACCTGAGAGCTGTGATCCCCCTCCTCTCTCCTCAACTCCTCTGCCCCTGAAGAGCTGCAGCCACGTGGAAAGAGCCACAACCATTTCGGAGCAGGAACTCCAGCAGCTGGAAATTGGTGAGCACTGGGCTGGGGGAGGAATTCAGCTTTTTTTTTGCTTGAGAGCAGGGTGAAAATACAGCTGCTTTCTCTTGGCCTGTTGACAGTTATTTTTGGGTTTTCAGCTTGGATGTCATTTTGCTCATAGCTCCTTTCTCGTTACACAAATTGCTCAACCTTCCTTTAGATGACCAAAACTAATAGTTCTTAACCAATTAAATGTGCCACGAAGGTAGTGAACAGAACTTCCTTCCTCCTGAACAGGAGGGAACCTTCTGAGAGAGGTGAAGGAGCCTCTTAGAAAACAGCCTATTTCAGACTTGTGCTTATTTGCCCTGTGTAAAGAGTGTCAGAATTCCAACTTCTTCTGGAATTTTAGGTTCCAACATTATTTTTTTTTAAATTGAGGCAAGCCAGGATAAAAATAAAGGGATGGCACATGTAAAGCAAAGCAGTACAGTTAAAATCAGCCTGCAACTCTTGTTCTGGGCATTGGAAAACTTACAGCCACCAGCCAAGGAATCTGGTTACCAACAGCAAGCCAGAGTTCTAGACCCAGCAGTAAATTCAGTGTGGAAATCAGTGATTTGTCCAGTTCCATTGCCCCAGTATAACTCTATTTTTTTTTTCTCCCATATTTTCTAGGCTTTTTGAGTGAATTGAAAGCTTCAAGTTAGGAAGAAAATGGTTTGAATTTTAACTGTGTCAGGAAACTGAGGAATGAGGAATTTTAGGGGCTGCTGATGGGCAGCTTCTTTCTCAAATGGCTTTGGGTCTCAGCAGCATTGTAACAGCTGGTTATATATGGGATATCTAGACATTATCAGGAATATTTGCAGTGTTTGTAGGTCCTTGTATCCAGATAAGGGAGTACAAGCATCCAGATACTGGTGAGAGCTGAGTACATGAGTTTGACCTTTCCCTGATAATGTGAATGGATCTAGAGTGACATCTCACAGGAGCCATAATGGGCAAGAGCTGGGAAATTTTGGGTCTCCCTTTGTGTGTTGTTGCACAATCCATCTCCTCTTGGCTCAGTTCCCTGTGTCACAGTGCTGGCTGTGGCCTCTGCACAGCAGAGTTGTGTGTTGGGTTTTGCTGGCACCAGTATGAATGTTCGTTAAATATTGCTGAAGAAGCTTTGGGTGTTAATTGCAGAGCTGTGATTAGAGCAGGGAGGCATGGAAGGAAACCCTGGAAATGTCTCCTTTCTCTTCCTTTTGCTGCAGAACTGTTTCTGAACAGCCTTTCCCAGCCTTACTCTCTGGAAGAGCAAGAGCAAATGCTTTCGTGCCTCAGCATCGACAGCCCCTTTGTGTCAGATGCCAGTGAGAAGGTGAGTGGGGATGGATGGGGGTGGCTGGCTGACCCCCTCTGGAAAGCTGGGAGCTGTGACCAATGGAAATCTGGAGTTTCTCACCTTTTCTGCTGCTTTTTGACACCCAGTTTGCTGGGGAGCACCTTGGGAGGAAAGCTTTGCACATGCCCAGTGGGGTGTTGAGGGCTGCAGCTGTGCTTTGGTTCACTCTCCAGCACAGATCCTTTCCTCCAGAGGCTCTCCTGTGCTGTATCCTCACAGAAGCATCAAGTGTGTGAATATGGAAAATGTCAGCAGCCTCCACCCTGTTTGTGCAGGAGAAGGGAGCTGGGGAAGCAGTGATGGAAGTAGGAGCTGCACCAGGCAGCTGTGCTGGGTCTTTCTGGCCATGGCCACAAGTGGGAAGTTTAGGGAAAGACCAGGAGAATAGGACAGGAAAACAGAGACCCAAATCTTGGGTATTCATTCCCAGCCTATGGATCTATTCTCCATGGACTTATTTTAACCCATTGATACTAATGAATACATAGTCCTAGATATTAAAATGCCAATTTCAATTAAATTGGTTTGCTCTCTCTGGTGTTCCTAAGGAAGGAATACCAGTGAGGAACACTGAATAAGCCTTGTTGGACCAGGGAAGGACAAAAGCTCTTCAATCACAGTTTTCAAAGACATTGAGTCCCAAATTTGTGCAGCCTGGCATCTGCAGGACTCAGTTCTGATTTGGAGCAGCTTTGTGTCCTATTTTTGTCTCTCTTCTCAGTCTTCCAGTGCTTTTTGAGGAGGACTGAGGGAGTTGTGCACAGCTCAGCTGTTGGCGCACACAGTGTGCGGTGTGGGATCTGACTCTGCTTGGTTTTCCCCACTTGTGCTTACCCCATACATTTAGCTTGACTTTTGGCTGCTACAGACCACTGTGCTGATGTTGTCAGACTGACTGGGACAGTACAGACCCTTCCCAACAGTGCAACAGCACAGGGTCTGTAGCTGGTTTTGTACAGTTCATTGTTTTTCCTGTGTGTTTCTAATGTCAGTAAGTGACAAATATTGCAACTGAGGCTAAATTCTCCTGCAAATTGGTACAACTTCTCTTTTCTCACCCAACTCTTCAGCTCATTATACATTTAATTATTGAGAATATCTGATAATGTCTGCACACCGTTGCACTGCTATCCATTCCCTTTCCCAGATGGCACAGAATGGCTCACTAAGGCCCAGCCTTAAATCCCTCTGGGTTTCCACCTTTTCCCTCCTGATCTCGTTGTAACGCTCATCTCCTGCCAGCTCATTTTCTTCCAGAGCCTCAGACAAACTTGTGCTTACTCCTGCAGAACTCCATGAAGGCTTCTCACAGCTTGAGGGACACCATGAGCTCTGGGATCCATTCCTGGAACAGCCAGGCAGAGGGGCAGAGCTGCAGCTGGAACAACCTGCTGAGCCGCAGCCGGCACACGGACACACCCAGCTACTTCAACGGTGGGTCTGCACTTCCACACTTGGATAAATGGCCAGCAATCATTTTCTCACTGTCTAGAGGGGCTGGATGTGGAGTTTTTGAGCTCCTTTTATCCTTCAGTTGCTGTGCCAGCACAGACCCTCCTAAAGATGGGTTGTGGGAGGCCCGGTCTGCCCCAGTCACAGATGGGTGGAAGGCACTGGGTCTGTACAGTAAAATCCAGGGAAGTTCCTGAACACACAGAGCCTGTGTGCCCTGCCTCATGCAGCTTCCATGTGCTGGGAATGTTTTATAACCACAAACATCTACCCGGAATTTTGAGGGCATATTGTGCAAATTAATCCATCACTTCAGCTGCTTTCTTGCTAAATGCAGCTCTGCTCTGTGAGTCATTGCTGTCTGCAGCAAGCTCCATGCTCACCGAAAGACCTACATAAATTAAATCCTTAATGACAAAAAAGAGTTTTTCCCCATGTGTGTGTCTTGTCAGTCAGTTTTGCTGTGGACTGTGAGATTCTTGTGGCTCAGTAGAAGTTAAAGAACCTCTTGTGCATTCCAGGAGTGAAAGTCCAGATCCAGCTGCTAAGTGGAGAAAATTTGCACATCAGGGATTTCCACAGGACAAAGGTGGGAGACATTGCCACGGGGATAAGCAGCCAGGTGAGACACGGAGTGGGAGTTCAGTGCATCATTCGAGGAACAATTTCTTCCCTACTGCATCCTCATAACCCCTGAATGCCAGGGAGACCCAGGAGTCATTCAGGGATCCTTAGGACACCTTTAGAAGCAGAACCTCAGTGCTGCTATTGTGAGTGTGGTACTAGAGGATGTTTTTTGAATCACAGAATCATTAAGGTTGGAAAAGACCTCCAAGATATGAAGTCCAACCTTTGACCAAATCCCACCATGCCCACTAAAGCATATTTCCAAGTGCCACATCTCCTCATTTTTTGAACCTTTTCAGGGATGGTGATTGCACCATTGCCTGAGCAGCCTGTTCCAATGCTTGTCCACTCTTGCAGTGAAGAAATTTTCCCTAATATCCAGCCTAAACCTAATATCAAACCTGAATTGTAAGCCAGTGCCAATTGTCAGCGTGACCACAAAGATCTGTCTTAGAAAGCAACTGTGCTGCAGCTTAAAAAATCCTTCTCCTCAATTTTAAGCTCTTCCCCCTCTCCCTAAAGAATCACCGTATGGCTTTTTCCTCATGAGCAGTAGCATCAGCTCAGGGAAAGGAGCTGTGTTTGGCTGGGGTGCTTCCAACTTGTTCTGTTGGAGATGTTGGCACACTCCTGTGCACCTCACTGTGGGCTGCTTTGGCTGTTCCTGAAAGGAACTCCAGGGTGTCTGTGGGACTGTGACTCATCTGAGTGTAAAATGGGATCGTCTCTGAAAGATGTTGCACCAGGCCAGAAAATGTTCCAGTAGTCTTGGTTCTCTCTGGACTTTGTTCTTGTGGACAGCACAAAGCAAAATATCTGGAGAGGAGCTCATGTGCTCAAACATGGGTGGCTCAGGACCCCCCCAGCCACAGCCCAGAGCTCAGAGAGGCTGTTTGGCAGCAGGGTGGGCACTGCCCAGTCCAACTCCGAGGTATTTCCTTACGAGAGGAGTTCAGGATGTTCCTGCCAAGCACGGGCCCCTCCCTGCCAGCTGTGCTTGTGTTGGGAAGCTGGGTGTGCTGCAGGGCTGTGATGTCCTGGAGGGGACTGGCAGTGCCACTCAGCTCCGTGTGCTCTGCTCCGCAGATCCCCGTGCCTGCCTTCAGCCTGGTGACCAAGGAGGGGCAGCCTGTGCACTACGACATGGAGGTGCCCGACTCTGGCATCGAGCTGCAGTGCACCCTGGCCCCCGACTGCAGCGTCAGCTGGGCCTGGCGCGTCAAGCACGGCCAGCTGGAGAACAGGCCCTGAAGCCCTGCCTGCTTTGGAGGTTTGCACCTTGTGCAAAGAAGGAATTGCAGAAGCTTCTGACCTCCCCTGCCGTGGAGCACCAAGTGCAGTGGCTGCTGTTTGTGCTGCAGCAGGATCACAGCTCACTGCCCTCGGGCCTCGCTTCTGTTGGCTGTTCTGATCCACTTCCAAGACATGTCCTGAGCTTAGACATTCCCCAGGACAGTGGGAATTACTTGGTTTGGGTGTGTTAGAGCTTGAGAATGGTAGGTGGAAATTCCTTGCTTTTCAGAGGAAGGAGGTTGTGCTTTTCAGGAGAGCAGGGGGGGTTGGGTGAGAACTCTTGCTCTTGCTCCAAGGTGAGGTCGGTCGTTGCTGGGCTTGCCCAGAGGAGGAGGTTGGGTGCCCTCAGTGCAGCTGGGGTTGGTTGTGCCGAGGGGAGCTGGCTGACTTCCTTCCAGCTGGAGGAAAAACCATTTCTGTAGGCTCTGGGGAGCATCATCTCCACCTCTAGCCTTTTGCATGGGGAGAATCGACAGCAGTCACTGGCTGCTTCTTGGTTTCACCTCCCACCCTTCCCTGCAGTTGCTTCCTTCTTGAATCAGAAAAGAACTTTGTTCCCAGAAAGAGCTTTGCTTGCAGCTCCTACCTGCAGGTCTCAGAGGAGCTGATGCTCTCTCTGGTGTCCCTGGCAGGCAGGGCAGGAGGAGGGTACGGAATTCCTTGGTGGGAGGGTGGAGGGGTTGTTCCTCCATCCTGTTCCCACCCCTGATGTGGGATTTCAGGTGCACTGTCCCATCCTTGGAGGAGTAAGGGACATCAGCTCTGTCAGCTGTGACAGGGCTGAATTTTATTGCAGGGTTTATTAAAATCTCCCTCCCAGCTCCCAATCCAGCCCAGTGCCCCAGTTCTGTGAGCTCAGCCTGGCCTCACAAAGCTTCCCACTCCTCCTCTCACTTCAGTCTGGGTTCACTGAGTGGGATGGGCAGCTGGGCTCGAAATTCCTTAAGCTTTGAACCGTTTTTTACTGATTTGTGAATGTTTGGAACATACTGAAACCTCACAGGTCAAGTTTAGGTGGGCAGGTGTTATTTTCCCTTTTCCATCCCAGAACAGATCCCAAGGGAGCTGTGAGCTCTGAGTGTGCTTGTTCAGGGCTGCTCCAAGGCCTGGCACACCTGGAAATCACAGTCCCTCCCTGTGGCTGTGGCTCTCCCAGAGCTCTGTGGCTGCCTCTGGGCAGGGGCTCTGCATCCAGCCTGGGCAGAGAAACAGCTCCCAAAGCCAAGGTGGGCTCTGCCAGATCCGTGCTGGTCTAGGAGACACACTGGGGCAGGAATGCTGGCAGTCTTGCCAAGGGAAGTTCACTTAGAAAAGAGCTGGGAAAAGCTGAACTCCCTTTTTGAGGAGCAGCACTCTTTAAACAATGGATGCTCTTTCCCTTTGGTCTCCCAGAACAGGGGCTGGTTTTGCTCCATCAGACAGTGACATCCCTGATCAGAAAACTCAAGTTGTGATGTAATGAAAAAGTGGAACTCACGAAGAAAAATGAAACCTGTCACCACTCTGGGTATAGTTTTTATAGCACTTTTTGTTCTAAAGCACTTAATACATTGTCCAAAATAGGCACCTAATTATATCTGCAATGCCACATTCAGAGTCTTTTTAGTAAATAATTAACACATTATGCACATGTCTTCCAGGATGGAGTGGGGAAATGGGTAGGTTGGCTCGATTTCTTTATTCAGATGCCATAAACTACTAAGAGTTTATGCTCTGGAACAGGAGGGACCCAAGTGCCTCTTCCAGGGCTCCCAGGAGCTCTCAAGCACAGGTTCAGTGCATGCCTGGCTCCCTTCCTGAGCTTCCTCTGAGGGGCAGGAGGAAAACTGCTGATTGTTTCTGTGAGTCTGGGGTGATGTGTCAATCCCAAAGCACCATGGGTTCTGTCCCAAAGGCTGTGCCTTGTCCCTCTGTCGCCTGGGGGATGCTCCCATGTCCTGGTACCCAGTTCCATGCCTTGGCACTGGGATGAGCCCTGGAGCAGCAGGGAGGGAGCAGCAGGCCTGTCTGCAGGACCCCTGGGCTCTGCATCTGCAGCATTAACCTGAACTCAGGCCACCTGCATGAGGGCAGGGAACCCTCCCAGGCCTGGGATGTCCTTGCAGGGTCCACGGAGATGTCCCTGTTCCCCAGGCCCATGGAGATGTCCCTGTTCCCTGGTCCATGGAGATGTCTGTGTTCCCTGGGCTCACAGAGATGTCCGTGTTCCCTGGTCCATGGAGATGCCCTTGTTCCTGATGCTCACAGAGATGTCCATGGAGATGTCCATGTTCTCCGGTACCCTCACAGCAGCATTACCCAGGATCCACCCTCTTTGTTGTGTCCAAAGCCTTCAGTCCTGTTTTGCTGCCACCACAAGTGCCCAAGTGAGGCTGCAGGTTCCCAGCCCTTGGCCGTGTCGCTGCTCTCAGGCTGGGATGTGGTGTCACAGTCCCTGCCTGGGGACAGACACCTCGGCAGCCCCACAAACCACTGGTGCCTTCCCAGTCCCTGAGCTGGGGTTCTCCTCTGGGACAGTCTCCAGGCTGTGCTGCCAGCCAGCCTGAGCTCTCCCTGCCTCTCTCCTGCTGCCAGGACAGTTTCCTCTTCCCTTGGCTTGTCACTTCGCTGTGACAGGCACAAACAACCCAGCTTCCAGATGAAGGCAATACTGACAGCAGAAAGTTGGGGAAGATTTGCATTATGCTCGTTCAAATTTGGCTGGAACTGTCAGGTTTCATAACAAGTGTTTAGGACAGAACCCCAGCTCAGGGTGGGGAGGACAAGTAGGAGTGATAAACACAGATGGCTCTTGTCGTGCAGCTCCTTCCGGGAGTCTGGAAAAATCCCTCTTGGTGAGGTGAGATGGAGCTGAGGATCTCTTTGGGATGGGCAGTGGGGGAAGGTGCTGGAACAAGGAGCTTGTATGGAACGAATGACACTTTATAAAACTGTGATTTCTTGAAGTTAACGTTTTTGACCTGCATTTTCACAGGGAAAAAAAATAAAGCTAAAAAAAAAGATCTTTTTTGTTGTTGCTGGTGGTTTGATGTGTTGTCCCAGAGAACAAGATGAGAAATGAATAAGACATTTTCCAGGGAGATTAAACTGTGCTATATATTAATTACACTTAGGTTTGGGGGATGCAGGAGAAGTCAGGGAGGGTGCTGGGCACTGCCCAGGCTCCCCAGGGAATGGGCACAGCCCCGAGGCTGCCAGAGCTCCAGGAGCGTTTGGGCAGCACTGCCAGGGATGCCCAGGGTGGGGTTGTTGGGGGGTCTGTGCAGGGCTGGAGTGGATGATCCTTGGGTGGTCCCTTCCAGCTCAGGATATTCCATGATTCTGTGATTTCTGGGGCTGGAGAGGCAGCACTAAGTTTGATGGATCTAAGCCCAGGCTTTGCTGAATATCCTGGCATGTCTCTCCTTCCAAGCAGTCCCTTGTCCTCCCTCTGTCCCATTGCAGGGGATTTGGTGCTTTGGGAGGTGCTCAGTCGTGCCTTGGGAGGTGCAGGGGTGGGGCAGGCAGGGGATCCCCCCACACCTCCCAGTGCTGCAGCCCCTCTGCTGCAGGAGCTGTTTGTCTGCACGGAGCTGAATCCTTCCTGTAACCGAGCCCAGCGGCCTGGGGGCTGTGGCCAGGCTGGTGAGAGAGAAGTTATCCTGAAACACATTTTTTGTGCTGTCATGCACCCACATGTCTGTGCTGTGAACAGACCTCAGAGCTGTTGTCCTCAAAAAAATGGTGGGTGGTTTGTTGCTAGAATTCCAGACTGGTTTGGGTTGGAAGTGACCCCAAAGATAATCTTGTTCCACCCTCTCACCTCCCACTATCCCAAGCGCTGCTCCAAGCCCCGTCCAACCTGGCCTTGGACATTTCCAGGGATCCAGGGGCAGCCACAGCCACTCCCTCAGTCTTTCCATCCCTCCCTTCATCTTCCTCCCCTTCCTCCCTTCTTTCCTCCTTCGCTCTCTTNCTCCATGACAGCATCGCCCCCACCATGCAAACCCTTCTCCCGGACAAGTCCTTTATCCTCTGAGACATTTTATTACCAGTACTGCTTTAGATTAAACAGGCCTTCAGTATATAAAAATAATGTATACAAATGAGCAGTTAATGGTTTACATTTCTGGCTTAAAGGCATTTATAAGTTACACATTCATTTCCCATCCCTCCCCGGACACGGAGCCGGCGCTGAAGCAGCTTAAATACAGCAGGAAGCAGCGGCTGCTCTGGCTAAAGCTGGGACGAGCGAGAAGGGACAGGGGGAGGGACAGGGGGAGGGAGGCTCGTCCTCGCATCGGGACGAGTGGGGGCCGCTTAATGAAGTGAATGCACCGAGAGGTTTAATTGGGGCCCTGCGGGTTCGGGGTCACTCGGCAGCAGCGGGGCAGGGGGGGAGCGACAGTCGGGTCCAGTGCGGTACCGAGAGGCTCTCGGGCCTCTCCTGCCTGCTGGCAGCGGGGTCCCCGCAGCCTTTGGGATCGGGGTTGCTGCGGGGCTGGAGGCTGCCGGTATCTCCTGCCACCCCACAAAACAGGGAGAGCTCAGGGCTGACAGTCCCGGTTTCTCCCGGAGGCTCCAGCCCCGCAGTGCAGGTGGATGCTGGGGATGCAGGTGGGCGGAGGTGCCACCACCTCGCAGGGACTTGTCCCTGCTGCTGATTGTCGCAGCTACGGAGCCTCCCCTGCGGCGAGGAACAGCCCAGCGCTGCTCGCCATAGCTTTGGGGACACCCTGCGTGGGGGTGTTTCCATCCCTGCTGCCGCAGCACACAGAAATTTGAAGGAAGACACAAAATCATGTAAAATAGCACCGCTGCCAGCCCCTGGGGCCGGGAGGTGCCCAGGGTGGGAGCTTTGCAGCAGCTCCTCGCTGGCTCTGCAGCGCAGGAGAACGCGGGTCTCGAGGGGCTCTGCGGGGCCGGGGGAGCTGTGCGGGGGAGATGTGCGGGGTCCCCGGCTGGGACCCCCTCCCCTCCCGCAGCGGCAATCAAAGGCACCAGCAAGCTGAGGAGTGGGACACGGCGGAGCGCAGGGCTGGCCCCGCGGCTGGCGTGCGAGGGAGCAGCGCCGGGGTAGGGATGGGACAGCCATTTTCTTTCCGGGACAAGTTGGGCCCCTTTCTGTGCTTCCCCCTGCCTGTCCATAGCCAGGAGGGCCCCCCAACCCAGCTAGCCTGGGGAGAGGAGCTCAGGGACATCGCCAAGCAAGCGCCGGGGGTGCCCGTGCCAGACCCCAGGCAGGCAGGGTGGAGCTGGCACGTTAAGCGGCTGGAGCAGCTCGGAGCGGGCACTGTCCCTCCACCCCGCCGAGCCCCGGGCTGAGGGACTGACATCCTGCGGTCCCATCTGCGCCGGGAGGATGGTCCTGTCCCGGTCCCGGAGCTGCAGGGACGGCGCCGGTCACAGCGCGATGTCCGGCGTCGCCTGCAGGCTCTGCCCCGCCGCGCGTTTCTTGGCGCTGCCGCGGGCCTTGTCCCCCCGCCGGTACGGATTGTTCCGCAGGTCTGCACCGGGGGAAGAGCAGGGCCCGCGTGAGCTTCTACCCACCCATCACAGAAACATGGAATGTTTTGGGTTGGAAGGGACCTTAAAGTCCATCCAGTGCCACCCCTGCTACGGCAGGGACACTTTCCACTATCTCTGGCTGCTCCCAGCCCCAGTGTCCAGCCTGGCCTTGGACACTGCCAGGGATCCAGGGGCAGCCACAGCTGCCAGGGTTCACCCTCACAGGAATGAATTTTTCCAGAACCTTCAACCTAAAACTCTTCTTTGTTAGTTTAAAACCCTTCCCCCGTGTCCCGTCTCTGCCCGGGATTGCCCCTCTGGGTATGAGGACACTCAGGAGGAGCCGCACGCAAGGACGGGAGGAGCAGCAGCTACGAACACTCAGCCCGTGGGACCGCGACCCTCGGCTCTCGGAGCCAGCACAGCACCGGGGGCTGATCCCGGGTGCCCCTGGGGTTGGGGTTCAGGGGAGATCTGCCTCCGCACCTGGAGACACCCCGGCGGGGAGGGGGGGAAGCCCGGCAGCCCCCGCCCCCTTGCGCCGGCCCCGCGGCCCCACGTTACCTACAGAGGGCTCTCCTCGTTGAAGCTCACGTCGCAGAAGAGCCGGGACGAGCGTTTGCCCGTCCGGGCCGTGAAAGGGACAGTTTTGAGAGCTGAGCAGAGCGATCCAGAGACAGCAAGGAGGAGCAGGGGGAGAGAGGAGGAAGAAGCAGAAGAGGAGGAAGAGATATGAGACAGGGCAGGGAGCACTCGGCAGCTTTGCTGTGTGGGATGGGAAGGTGCTGCAGGTAGGTTTGGTCCCTGTGATGGAGCTTGGTGACCCTCCAGCTCCCGTGACAGCCTCTGCAGCCCTCAGCGCTGGGTCTGTGATGTGGGAACACCTGGCTGCTCACCTGAAGTCATCTCTCACCTGAAATTATATCCTCGATGGCCCCATCTTTGCCTTCGTAGATGAGTGGCTCCTTCACCATCTGCTTCTTCTTCAGCTCAGCAATCATGTCCATCTGCTGCCTCCTGGCCTTCTGGACAGGCAGCTGGGGAGTGGACAGGGTGGTTGAGCGGCATGATCACACCCCATGGGAGACAGGGTACCCTCACCTTCACCTCCCACCCAGCTCTCCGTCCCCAGGACCCATTTAATCCTTCCCCACCACTCAGCCCGCTCAGGGCTGGGACTGGGACCCCACCAGGACACAGATATGGGGGCACCTTCACCTCAGGCTGCTCGCTGCCAGGGGAGCCGGATTCTGCCTCTTTGGCCGCGGCCTCTTGTTTCTTCCACAGCTCGATGTCCTGCTCTGCTTTCTTGGGAGAGAGGAAGGATGTGCTGAGCCAGGTGAGTCCAGGACTGCAGCCCCCCTCCTTCCTCCCCTCACAGCTCCCAGCTCACCCCAACCCAGTTCCAACATCTCTGACCGTCCCAAAGGCATTCCTGAGCCCCAGGGTCTCCCAGCCCCACGAGCCCCAGCCTTGCCTGTGGCTAGTGATTGCTCCCATGTGGGGTAAGATGCCCCAAATCTCCTCCCAGCCCCCAGAAACAGAGAACCCCGTGTCCCCTCCTACCTTGTAGGCTCTGATGAAGCGCATGAACATGGGGAAGAAGGTGGTGGGGGGACAGGTCTTGGGGTTCTCCCCGAAATACTCCACAGCTGACTCATAGGCTTCCTGTGGGCAGAGACACCCGATCCGGGGGCTGGGGCTGAGCAGTGGTGCCCAGAGCCTGCTGCCTCCTCCCAGCCTCTCCCACCTCCCCATCCTGCCCCATAGCCCTCCTGGCTGTCCCACCAGAGCCACATCCCAAGCAGGAGCCTCTCCCACGGGGCAGAGGTGTGAGCAGAGGGCACCCCAGGGTGTCCCCATGCAAGGGACCGGCCCCACCACCCTGCCCCACCCCAGCACCCACCTTGGCAGTTTTGCTGTCAGCCTGCAGCTTCTCCATCACCTCCGAGTTGACCTTGAGGAAGTCCTTGAGCACGGGGCTGTCGTCCTGTCTCATGAACTCCCTGCGGGTCAGCTCCATGCCCTGCTGCAGGCTCCGCACGTCCTGCAGGACACCCTCCAGGGACACTGCAGGGGGGGAGCAGTGCAGGGTCAGGGCAGGCTCCGAGTGCCAGGGGCTGCCTCGACCCCCAGCCCAGGGCCCGTGGGCAGTACCTGTGCCTGCCTTGTCGAGGAAGTGCAGCTCGGTGTGGAAGCCAGTGAGCTCGGGGTACTTCTCCATGATCACCCGCACCAGGTAATGCAGCAGCGTCTGCTTGCGGTCTGTCGACTTCATCTCCAGGAGCTGGGGCAGGGCAGGGTCAGCCCTGACCCGCAACCACCACCCCTCACCCTGCTCGGGGCTGCCTCTGGTGGCCCTTTATCCCTGCTGCTGGGTCTGCATCCCTCCATCCCTCTATTCCCACAGCTGGATCTGCATCTCTCCATCCCCCAGCCAGGTCTGCATCCCTCCATTCCCCAGCCAGGTCTGCATCCCTCCATTCCCATGGCTGATTCCCATCTTTCTCCATCCCCATGGCTGGGTCTGCATTGCTCTGTCCCTGCAGCCGGTTCTTCATCCCTATATTACCATGTGTGACCTTCCTCCCTCTATGCCTGCAGCTGGTTCACATCTTCCTTCATCCCATCCTTCATCTATCAAGGTCCTTGAATCCTTTAACCTCTCCATATCAAGTCTCCATCCTTCCAACCTCATTCCTGTGTATCTCTGTCCCTTTGCCTCCTCCCCTTGCCTGTCCAACCCTATAATCAGTCTCTTCACCCCTCCATCCCCACAGCTCAGCCTCATGTTTCATCTTCACTGCTGATCCTTGTGTCCCTCTGTCCCCAGGGCTGCTCCCTGGCAGTGGCAGTGCCCCAATCACCCCCACACCAGGCACCCATGCCGACCCTACCGCGTCGAGGCTCTGCAGACGGAAGCCGTAGGCAGCTCCACGCTTGCTGCTGTTCATGTAGTTCCCAAAGGCCAGAACGATCTGCAGGGACACCACGGCTTGGGGACACAGGGCCGGGAGGGCACAGTGCCTACAGACACCCTGCCAGCACTCTGTGTGCGCCCATCGGGGCCACCTCACCCCCAAGCCCTCACCTCGAGGATGTGGCGCAGTTTGCTGGAGGACTTGAGGGACATGGAGGCGGCGATGATGGCGTTGAGTTGCTGTGGGAGGGAGGGAAGGGTGTGAGTGTGGCTGCAGGAGCCGCCCCCGCGCAGCCCCGGCCCCACCCCGCACACACCGGCATGAGCAGCTGGGCTGTGTCGCCGAAGCTGCCGAGGAAGATCATGACGTTCATGCGCTCGGCCAGGCGCGGGATCTTGCTGAAGCGGATCATGAACTGGTCCTCGTCCGAGAGCTCCTCTGGCGGCTGCTGGTCCCGCTCGAACTTCCCGATCAGGGTCCGCTCGTACTCGGTGGGCAGGAAGCGCAGCAGCAGCTCCAGGAAGTCCAGGCTCAGGGCTTGCTGGTCGTACCTGCAGGGAGGGGACATCCCTGGCACTGTCAGACCCTGACACAGCTCTCAAAGTCCCCCTGTCACTCCCGGCTGGTTCCATCATCCCTCCACCCCCACAGCTGGGTCCCTCCACCTCGCTGTATCTGGTCCCCACATCTCTCCATCTCTGTCCCCCATCCCTTCACCCCCAGAGCTGGTTCCTGCATCATTCCATCTTTCCATATCTGGACCCTGCATCTCTCTCTCCCTCCATCTCCCTGTCCCCACATCCCTTCATCTCATATCTGGTTCCTGCATCCCTCCCTCTCTCTGTATCTGGTCCTGCATCCCTCCACCCCCACGACTGCTCTCTGTGTCCCTCTGTCTCTCTGTGTCTGGCCCCCACAGCCCTGTCTCTCATATCTCATTCCTGCATCTCTCCATCCCCACGTCTGATCCCTCCATCTCTCTGTACCTTGTCCCTGCATCCCATCACACCCTCGGCCATCCCAGCCCCTTGGTGCAGCTGAGCTGTGCCTGACTGTATCCCAGCCTTGCCCCTCCACAGGGGGGAACACTCAGGAACACTCACGTCTCGATGGCCGTGCAGATGTCCTGGACACTGCGGCCGCCCTTGCGCAGGGTGATGGCCAAGTTCTTGGCCCGGTTGGACTCCATGAGGGTCACCTTGCTGGGGGCCTTCTGCGTGGCCTTGGTCTTGAGGGCACTGATGTCCAGGGCAGGGCCCTGTGCCTTGGTCTTGAACTGCTCCTCAAAGTCATTCATGTCCAGCTCCTGTGGGGACACAGGGCTGTGGGCACGGCGAGGAGGTGGCATGGGACATCTGGGGTGAGGATGGGGCCAGAGGAGTGGGATAAGGGTGAGAGGAGTGAGGATCGAGATGAAGCAGAGGGATGAGGATGGAGCAAGGGACAAGTAGAGGGACAGGCAAGGGGACAGGGAGGGGTAAGGAAGGGGTGAGGGGACCAAAGGATGGAGATGAGGCAGAAGAAGAGGACAGGATGTGAGGATGAGGATGGAGCAAAGGGACAAGGGCGGGCTGAGAGGAGAAGCACGCCTGAACCCGTGCTGTCCCTCTCCATGGTGCTAAGGAGTTTTCCTGACCTCCGGCTCCTCCTTCAGCCCCGTGACACCGCGGGTGAGGGCAGGGTGGGCACGAGGCAACCTCAGCATGGCCTGGGGCACTGAGCCAGCCAGGCACCGTGTGCCCGGCCCCTTGTCCCCCGTGGGCTCACCTGCAGCACCTTCTCGTCGTTGAGCTCGGTGAAGACGGTGCCGTCGATCTGGCTCGGCTTCAGAGCCACCCAGTTGAAGACAGGCATGCGGAACTTGGTCTGGATCGGCTTCTTCACCTTCACTGCAGGGNGAGACGGTGACACAGCAGGGCACGGTGCCACCGCCACTCTCCCTCTGCCACCGCATTATCCTGAGTCCCTGGGCACATCCCCACACCCCCGCCTCGGTTTCTGTGCCCAGAGACTCGCTGCCACTCTCCCTTTGTGCCAGGTGTCCCCGCCGGGACGGGGACATCCCTTTGCCCCCGCAGTACCTGTGCAGGTGGCAGTGGTGTCGGCAGTGGCAGCGGCCTCTCCCGAAACCACGGGGGCTGCGGGGGTTTCTATGACAAC
>VZTN01031992.1:22444-33207 GCA_013400515.1 Erpornis zantholeuca | reverse complement strand
GGGGTTTCTATGACAACGGGGACAATTTCGATGGCGACGTCTCCGTCGGGCCCACGCAGGATCTGCACCAGCCCCTTCTCCTCAAGCTCCGCCAGCCGCCGCTCCAGCGCCAGCCGGTAGCACTCCTGGGGCTGCGGGGACGCCGGGCTGGGCGGCCGCGGGGGGCTCAGCTGCTCCTGGAGAGGTGACGACCCCCGGCAGGTCACCGGTGTCCCACTGCACCCCTCAGCCCCCGGTCCCTCAGCCCCAGCCTTCCCCCAGCACCGCGGCACCCCCGGCTCACCCGCAGCGCCTCCAGCTCCCGCCGCGCCTGGCTCAGCTGCTTCTCCAGCTCCGCTATCTTGGCCATGGAGTCGTTCTCCGCATCCTGCAGCTTCTCCGTCAACTGTGGGGGACGAGGCGCCGCCGCTCAGCCCCGTCCTCATCCCTCCCTCGGGGCTTGCGTCAGCAGCTCTGCCCACGCGCCCACGGCCCACCTGGCTGACGTGCTCCTGCAGCTCCTCCATGTGCTCCAGCACCGCCGTCTTGGTCTCCGAGTCCTCCAGCATGGCCCCCACGTCGAAGACGTTGTCCAGGTAGGCCTGGATCTGCACCTGCAGCTTGTCGCTCTCGGTGAGGCGCAGAGTCTGCCCAAGGACAGCCGGTGTCACCGCCAGCGCTGGTGGCATCCCCGGCGCCCCTGCCCCGGGCATCACCCACCTCCAGGTACTGGTCCAGCCCCAGGTGGGTGAACTCGTACTGCAGGAACACGCGGAAGTTCATGTTCTCCACCGAGTGCACCACGATGTTGATGAACTGCATGCAGGCCACCTGCAGGGACACGGCTCAGCGTGGCCACGGGCACAGCACAGGGGCAGGGTGGCCCTCGGGGACACTGCCCCGGTGGCTGCAGGGGGGTTTGGTGGCTCTTAGGGATGTGGTGTCCCTGGGGAGTGCATGGTGGTTTACACAGTTCTGGGGACATGGTGGCCTGGGAACAGCATGGTGGCCCAGCATGCCTCGGGATGTGATGGTCTGGGGACAGTTGGGTGGCTTAGGAGCCCTTGGGGACAGCTGAACAGCCTGGCAGCCCTTGGGACGTGGCAGCCCTTGGGACATGCCACCCCCAGGACAACATGGTGGCTCAGTGGCCCTTGAGGACATGGTGGCCTGGGGAGAGTTTGGTGGCTCAGCATCCCTTGGGACATGATGCCATGGGGACACTGTGGTGGTTTAGGAGCTCTTGGGGCAGAATGGCCTGGGGACAGTGCAGCAGCCTTGGTGACATGATGCCCTGGGGACAGCAGAGCACGAGCCCCAGCAGCCACCCACCATGAAGTCAATGTTGGTGTCCTCATTTCGGAAATACTCCATCAGCTTCTCAAAGCGGTTCTTCTCCCCGCAGACCTGGGAGGGAGCAGGGGGCTGAAGGCTGGGGAGGACATGGACAAGGGACACCCAGAAGGGTGGCAGGACAGGACATACCCATTGGTGACACCATCCCAACCCTGACAGGTGCTGCCAGGCACCCAGCCCAGCTGGGATGTGTCCCTGGGGACACAGGCTGGCATGGGGACATCAAGCCCACCCAGTGACTGGAACATCCCTGAGCGAGCCAGGGATGGGCATTTTGAGGGTGGCACCAGGGCTCTGCCACACACAGGGAAACCGAGGCACAAACCCAGCTGGAGCACAGATGTCCATGTGGGGGGACTGGGTGTCCCTGCTGGGACTCACCTCCTTGAAGTTGTCGAAGGCAGCCAGGATGATGTCGTGGCCACCTCGGACCAGGCAGACGGCGGCGAGCAGCTCCAGCACCAGAGCCTTGGTCCTGCAGAGACAGGGGGTGTGAGGGGGTGGGGGCTGGGCGAGGGGACAGGGGGACAAGGGACGACAGGGGACAGGGCAGCTCCTACCTGGCGCTCTTGTTGTTGAGGCTCAGGGTGATCTCGTTCACACAGGCTGGGTGGTTCATCACCAGGCTGAAGCCAGACTTGGGGAGGGGAAAGGAGCATTAATGGTGTCGCGTGTTCCCCTGGAGACACTCCAGGACCTTGGCACACCCCCATGCCACGTCCCCACCAGACAGGAGGTTAGGTGAGGACATCTCAGAGCCAAGGGATGGCAGACCCGGTCCCACCCCGAAGCTGCCACCGCAGGCGCGGGGGATCCCGGGGGAGCCCCGGGCGGATCCCCGCGGATGCCGCCCACTCGCACCTGGTAGTTCATGATGGCGCGGAGGCACATGATGCACACATGGACATCGTCCTTCTGGCTGACGAGCCGCGAGTTGCGCAGCGTCTTCCTGATGTGCGAGGGGTTCAGCCTGGGCGGGGAGAGCGCGGCTGAGCGGGGCCCGGGGCGGCCGCGGGCGCAGCGCAAAGCAAGGAGGGGACAGCGCATGGGGGTGGCAGCGGGGGCGGGGGGACACCGGGGCACCCGGGCGGCTGCACCCCGCGGGAGAGACCCCCGTGTCCGTGCCCATCTAGAAGCCCTCGGGATGGTGGGGGGGGTGATGTGGGGCCGGACGGGTTTTGGGGCCCCCTCGTGCACACGGGTGGTCTCGGAGGCTCACCGGGGCGGGCAGGAGCTGCCGGGTGACCTGGGGGCACAGTCCCCATCGCTGCCCGGGGCACCGCAGGGGACGCTGGGGTGGACGTGGCGGAGGAGGGTGTGGATGTGCTGGTTCGAGAGGCAGCAGCTGGAGGCGCGTTAGAGCCTGCAGGACAGGAGGGAGAAACGGGGCTCCCGCGCCGCCCCGGGGACACCCGGGCTCGGGGACAAGGGATGGGAACCCCTGCGGGTGCCACGTCCCTCCTGACCTGTCCCTGGGGCTGGGAGGGACACCCCGGCTCCTCCAGAGCTGCTGGAAGGCGGCGAGAGACCCCCGCGGTCCCCGGGGTGCCACGTTACAGCTCCCGGGGTGACCGCGGTGGGGTGTCCCTGGGACCCCCCCGCCCACCGGGGATGCCCCGCAGGCCCTGTCCCCAATACCGGTGACCAGCAGCGGGCTCCCGTGGGGGTCCCCGTCCCGCCAGTGCCCTGTCACCTACCGTCAGCGCGTCCCCGGCAGCGTGCAAGAGAAGAGCGGGGTTAGACGGGGCTGCGGGCGAGCGGCACCAAGCGAGAGCCACCAGCCACCAGGACCGGCTTCGGGGGACACAGGCCCGTCCCTGCGCCCCGGGTTTAAACCAGGAGGCTGCGATTTGCTCCCCCAAAATCTCCAACACCCCCAATTTTTGTGTGTTCCTGAGGTTTAACCAGAGCGCCTCAGGATGGTCGCAGTGCCAGGGTGGGGACAGGGATCCAGCCCAGCCCCAGGCAGGGCTCAGCCCCTGGGGGCACACAGGGGGATGTGGCTTTGTCCCCACCCTCAAACCAGCAGTGGGCACCCATTTTTAGGACCAGGCCTGCGTCTCCCTGCCAAGCCCCTCTCCAAGCGCGGCGCGGCCGGGGGTGCAGCGAGGCGAGAGCGGGGACACGGCACAGGGACGGGGGGCACAGTTGGGGACGGCACCACACGTTACCTTACAGTGAGGGGCCGCGTTTTGGAGGAGCCCTGGGTGGGGGACGAGGAGGTGCTTTTGTTCAGGTCCTCCAGCGACCGCTCCTTGCCCTTGTCAGAGCCGGGGCTGCTGTTCTCTGTGCTCTCCATGTCATACCTGCTGGCCCGTGGGGACACGGGGACGCGTGAGACGTGGCACCCCAGTACGGGCGGGTGCCCCTCAGGGATGTTGGGGATGCTCTGCTCAGCCCCAGCCATGGAGCATCACCCTGATGACAAGGGAGGGCACCCCCAGGGACCCCCCAGCCCCACTGAGCCCCAGGGGAGGTTGATCCCAGCCTTGAGGACAGGGACCCGGAGGGGACGTACGCGACAGAGCACTGGGCAAAGGCGAGGTACTCCAGCAGCACGTCCAGCCCCTTGTTCTCCTCGTTGAGGAACTCCTGGACCCAGCTGGAAGGTGCAGAGGGTTAGTGGGCTCTGCCAACCCCCACATCCTCTCTCCCCTTGCCCCCAGACCCTCGGTGGAGCCACCCCTTGGTCAGAGTTCCCCAGCAAGGGTGGAACACACTGGGGACATGAGGTGGCACCATGACCTGGCATTTCTCTGAGGCCAGGTGAGTGCCGTGGTGACCTTGATGGGGGGGACACAGCCCAAGTGCTCTCCTGCCACCACTGCCACTGCTGCCACCACGGGACAGCCTGGCCCTGGGGACCATGGGCACCAGCCACCCCACAAGGGGTCAGGACACCCAGAGTGGGGGCAGGGTCCCTCCTGGCACCCAGGGGTACCAGAGAGCTGAAATGGGCTTCAGAGACCACAGCACCCCCAGCTGCCTCAGCACTCTTAGCCTCCCATCACAGCCCCTCCAGGGGGGCAGGATGAGGCCACAGCCCCCACATCCTGCTGTCACCCTCCATCCAGAGCCAGCAGCACATCCCTCCCCACCCCAGAGACAGTGGCAGCGACAGAGTGACAGCACCACCCCCACCCTTACCCGATGTAGTTGGTCCTCAGGGAAATCTCCAGCTCCCGGAGCACCTGCGTGGACTCCTGCACTCGCCTCTTGAACTGTGGGACAGGGACAGCCATTGGCACCGTCCCTGTGCCCAGCCTGGGGTGGGGACCAGGGGACCAGGGTGCAACAGGGACCCCTCACCTTCCTGCTGACACCGCCCGTGTCCAAGTAGCTCTTCAGCTTCTGGATGTAGGCGGACGGAGGGTTCTTCACCTGGAAACGCTCCTGCGAGCCCCAGAGAGAGGCTGAAACTGGGCCACCTGCTGTGGCACGGGGACATGCCACTGTCCCCACAGCAGCCACAGTGTACCTGTCCCCACCCCAACTGCATCAATGCTTAATGAGCTTAATAAGGTGTTGTGTCAGTAATGAGATGGATGTCAGTGCTTGGTACAGCCAGATTGATGCCACGAGTGGCACTTGGGGACAGGGACAGCACCGGGGACACTGCGAGCTTGGACCTCACCTGGTCACAGATCAGCTCCCACTTCTTCTCGTTGTCGTACTGGTTGAGCAGCTTCATCTTGTCCGGGGGCAGGTTCATGGAATTCTGTGGGTGAAGGGTGTCAGTGCTGGGGGTCACCCCAAAAACATCCCTGGGGCTGTAGCACCCTCTGCTCACCCAGCGCTGAGGGTCCTTGCTCAGCAGGACATGGGGACACCAGTGGGAGGATGGGGATGCTGGTGGGAGAATGGGGACACTGGTGGGACATGAAGATTCCAGTGAGAAGATTGGGACACCAGTGGGAGGATGGGGGCAGTGGTGGAACAATGAGAACAGCATTCTCAGGGTGGGGACACTGGTGGATCATGGGGAGAACAGCGGGAGGTTGGGAATACCACTATCCCCAGGATGTGAGCATCCCATGGAGCCATCAACAGTGTCCCCACCTGAGGACCCCCGAGGGGAGGGCACTGAGTGTTGGTGGGGGACAGGAGGAAGAACTGGATCCATCCATCCATGTCATGACTGCACCACGTGCCCGGCCTCAGCCAGCCCAGTCCTGGCAGGGCCACACGGGGTGAGGGATGGGCACACGGACTGGTGACACGGCTGAGGGAGCCAGGAGCCTGGGCTGTGTTGGCAGGGTCACCCCTGAGTCCCCCCCAGCACAGACGCAGGACGAGCCCATCTGGGGAAAGCAGAGTTTATTGAGGGACGGTGATGTCAGGGCCTGGCGTGTCCCCACGTCCCTCGGTGCTGCCGTTGCACAACCCCAGCCCCCACAGCCGCCCCAGGACGTGACGTGGTTTCCGCTCTCGGCACCAGGCGCCGCCGAAACCTCTCCTGCCACGAGCGGGGTGCAGCTCCTGCCTCTGGGCTGCTCCGCTCAGGGACACCACAGGGTGACCTTCATGGGACGCCCACCGCGGCCTGGGCCGGGCTGCAGCTCAGCTCGGCTCACAGCTGATTTATTGTGCTAAAAGATGCAATTTCTGGTGCTCCAGCTCACCTGGAGAGCACCTGCAGGCTGGCATGATGGCACGTGGAGCTAAGCACAGCCCCAAGCCACCCCTAAATCCCAGTATTGGGATTCCCTGATGAGAAGGATGGGGACGTGGGGTGCATGCCATGCTGGAACAACCACATCCTTGGATGGAGGCATCTCCCAGGGCTTTGGTTGCCCACAGAAGAGCAGGTCCAAGGGGAGAGGTGCCCCTGTGGTGGGCAGGAATAGAAACCTCTCCACCACCTCCAGGGAGGACCTGTCAAGCTGCTTTCACAAGCCAAAACCAGGAGTTGTGGGTGGGGAGGAGCTGGGTTTGGCTGGGGTGGTCTGGCACGGAGAGCTGGGCAGGGGGTACAGTCAGGCTGCAGGGTCAGAAGTGGCCTCACTGTGAAGCCACTGGAGCTGCTGGGTGGGTTCTGAGATGGGCAAGGTGACAGCAGCACTTGGGTGTCCCCATTACTGGTCCCCATTGCTGGTCCCCACCCTTGGGATGGGTGAGGGTCAGGCCCAGGGACAGCGCTGTACCAAGAGGGACCACGCACCCAAACACCCGCCCAGGGCTCCATCAGCACCGTGGCACCCTCAGCAGGGCACTGCTGGGTGCCCTCGGCAGAGAGGGGATGGTGGCACCTGCCACGGGGACCAGCTCAAAGCCATCACATGGCAGCTGGACAAAGCAGGACCCTGCGCTGGCGGTGGGGACAGGACCCAGCACGAGGGTGGGGCAGGGACGCTGGGCTGTCCCTGTGGGGGTGGCTCTGCCCCGAGCCCCGCGGTGCCTCCCTTGTGGGCAGGATGTGGCACAGGCCGGGTACAAAGTGGGTGGTGGCTGGTCCCGGGTGGGCTCGGGGTGCCGGGGAGGAAGCGGCGCCGCTGAGGAGCAGCACAAAGGAACCGGTTCTCGTTTCCTGCCGGGGAGGGGGGACCGGCGGTGTGGGAGGTGGGGCTGGGGGGGTGATGTGGGGCTGGGCAGACGATGTGGGGCAGGGCAGCAGCCAAGCACCCCAGAGATGTTGGAGGAAGGACTTAGTCCTCCTCCTCTTTCTCCTTCGGGGACAAGGATGGAGGAGCCACAGGGACTTGCCCCCAGCAGCCACATGCCACCTCCCGTCACCCAGCACCCTCATCCCACCCCTGCCTGGGGCTTCCCAGCAGCCTCAGAGCCCACCACGTCACTGAGTGGGTGACACCAAATGTCCCCCAACAGCCCTGCTGTGACTCAGAGAGCCACAGAGCCTGCGGTGCCATCCCAGCCATGCCCAGCAGCAGGATGAGGCAGCTGAGCACCCAACACCAGCTGTAGGGTGAGCCAGGCTTTGCCCTACGCAGCCAAGGCCAGGGCAGGTGAAGCAGCACCAAGATCATTTTCGGGTACAATACAACCTTTTCCTATCATGGCTGGCGGGGACAGAGCTATTTTGGGTGTCAGACACCTCTTTTTGTTCCACTCGTGAGCGGGCAGCGCCGAGCGGAGCCAGGCTGAGCCGAGCTCTGCACCAAACCTGGCACAGAATGTTCTGGCATCCTCCGGGGAAGTGTTTGTGCTGCAAACCCCGAGACAGGCTGAGCGTGAACCAGGCTGAACCCTGGCAGCCGTTTCTGGGGCACGGGGGATGTGCACCCACAGAGAGGGGATGGAAAGCCTTGGCAGCACGTGGGATGGGACAACATCCCAGTCCAGACACCGGGCACTGGATCCTGCCCCAAGGAATGGGACAGGGCAGGGAACTGCCCCCAATGGTGGCTTAGGGGCTCTCTCCAGCTGCAGGAAGGACCAACACCCCCAGGTGCCTGGGTGGCTGATGGACTATGCTACTCCTGGGATGCTCCATCCCTCACAGCCACAGAGCACCCCTGAGGTGGTTTAGGGACATGCCCAGCCCTGCAGAGCCAGCTCTCCCATGGTGTCCCCTCCAGTGCCCCCCACTGCCACTGGACTTGTCCTTCTGCCTCTTCCCAGGGCTCAGTGCAAGGCACAGAGCAGGACCAGGCCCACCCAGGGCTCCCTGACCTCCCTCATGCAGCAAACAGGGCTGGGAGACGCTCTCAGGACCAGTTCATCCCATCAGGGGCTCCCTGGATCCAGCCAGACCCAAACCCACCAAGTGCCAGGCAGGGACGATTGGTAGAGGAGCAGAGGTGTCCCCAGGATGGCTGGGGAGCAGGCTGGGGTAGGCAGCTGCTGCTGCCTGCGGCTCCAGCTCTATTTTAAGAACAAGCAGAAGCTGCTCTAGCTCAGGCTGGGGAGAGGAGCGTGATCCCATCTCTGTGCCCTCATCCCTGCTGGGTGCCTGCCTGCCCACCCTGCACTGGGAAGTCCTCCTGGCTCACCCGGGGCTGGCTCCAGCAGCACAGGGGCTCTCCTGCACCAGGACACTCTGCAGGCCCTGATCCAGCAGCTCTTGGCTCACAGGCCACTTCGCTCCCCAGGCAGGGCACACATCCCCCATGGGGACACCCTCTTGCAGCCCTGCATCCCCCTTGGCCACTGGGCTGGAACCAGGCTGGGGATGGATCCAGCAGGAAGCTGAGGTTTTGTTTCCTGGTTGAGCCGAGGCCGACACTGTGGCCAGAGCTCGCTGGTGACCTGTCCTGCTGCTGGGGCCAGCAGCACATCTGCAAACATCTGCAAATATCTGCAAACATCTGCAAACATCTGCAACGGTGACGTTGGCCTTGCACTCCCCCGGGGCCTGGGAGAAGAGGCAACAAAGCCCCCACCAGGAGAAGCCCCCACCCCAGTCAGCCACTGTTGCATTTTGACTCCACCACACCTCAACTCACAATTCCATTTACATATTTCCAGTTAATGCCTCTTGACATGCAAAGGGGGGGAAATCCTGGCTGCTCCAAGCAAGAGTATCTGAGCATCTCTATCCCAGCAGCAAAGCTGCTCCTCCTCTGCTCCATCCCAAAAATTCACCTTCTCATATCCCAAACCACTTGGCATGGGACAACCCTGCCATCACTGCCAAAGCAGCATCTGCCACAGTGCCCCAGCTGGGAAGGAGCCAATTTTGGAGAATAAAGTTTTGGGAAACTAAATTCCCATGTCTTGGCACAGAATGGGTGTATCCATCCCCTTCCTGGCAGCAATTTGGGTCCCTTAGGCTCCTCCCTGGGCTTTTCTGCCAAGGCTTTGAGCCACCAGCTCTTCCCGTTTGGGATGTCCAGCCCAAAACTGTTTTGCACTGAGCTCTCGTGGCATCACTGTAACCATGGCAACGTGTGAGGTCTGGATCGTGTCCCACCAGGAGATTCCCAGCTCATCACCACCAGCTCCATCACTGAGCTCACCAGCTCAGGAGGTAGGAAAGTTAAAGCCAGAGTCAGGGCACGTGTTTGTGGTGGGTGGGGGCAGAGGGACCCCTGTCCCCATCCCCCCGGGGTTCCACTGCCCCCACAGCCACAAGAATGGGGAAGGGACGCTGCGAAAGGAGGAAGCGGGATTGGGACAGCCGCTTTCACAAGACACCCTCTTCCCGTCTGGGCACATCCAGCCCCCTGGGTGCCCCCTTCTCCTGGAAAAGGGCTTTCCCTCGGGATGAAGGCAGAGAACGTGGTCCTGAGGGCCTAGAACGATGCTTTCCCCTTTTCTGACCATTTTTTGGCTTAGGATTTTCAACCTGCTGGACCCAGCCCGGCAGAAAGTGCCTCTTCCTGGGGCCTCGCAGCGGAAACACCCCAAGGTCTCTTCCTGCCACTGCTGCTGTGACTCCCGGAGCCATCTCAGGCGCCACCACCCCACCCAGCCACCTGCCACCGTGGGTGTCCCACGGCAAACCCCTCCTTGGGATTTCGGGTGTCCCACAGGGGTCCCGCCAGGCAGAGCCCCTCACTATCATCCCCCTGCAGCTGCAGTGGCTCCGGGTGATGCTCATCCCCAAATAATCCCATAAACTCCACGAGATAAAAAAGCTCCCGAGTAATTCGTGCTCAGGGCTGGGATGGGGAACCCCACCGAGCAGATCCCGGCAGATCCAACCGAGCAGATCCCGGTGCGGTGGAAGCTGCGCCGAGGCTGCTCCCGGCACGGGATCGGCAGAACGGCTCCATCTCCCGCCAGGGGCTCAGGGGATTAAAGCAGCACTTTTTTTTCTCTCGGAGCATTTTTGGGGAGGGCACGGACAGGGCTGGAGCGGGTGGCGCGGTGGCGGGACCCGGCCCTCCTGGCGCGAAGGTCACGGCCGGCCCAGCCCGCTCAAGGACGGAGGGAGCGAGCGGGAGCCGCTCTCCCGCAGCTCCGAGTGTTTCCAGGAGCTGCCATCCATCCCACGGGAACGCGGCTCCGGCATCGCCCGCTGCCCACCCCGCGGGAGGCCGGGAGCGGAGCCGGGGAGCTTCACCCGGCTCCGGGGAGGAGGAAGAGGAGGTGAGCGGAGCATCGCCATCCGCAGCACCGGCTGCCTGCGGCGCGCTCCGGCCCTGCCGCCGATCCCGCCATGGCGGAGCCCGCCCGGGGTCCGAGACTCGGGGTCACCCCAAGAATTTGGGGGTTGGATCCCCTCAAGGTGAGAGCGATGAGGGGAGGGGAGCGGCTGGGGGTCATCCCGGGGCAGGGCTGAGCGTCCCCGGGGAAACGAGGTGGGAGCGGGGCAGGCATCGTTACTAAGAAGAATATCAATTAAATAATAAATCAAATAATTAATAGAATGGTGAAATAGTAACTGTACGATCATTATAACGACGGTAATGGTGGTAAGGCTGCTAATGATGCTGATGCCGATAGGGATGCTGAGAGACCCCCCCGGCGGGTCCGGGCCCCCCGCAGCCGCTCCCCCCCCGTCCTCCCCACTATGTCCGACCCCC
>VZTN01031992.1:5498-21772 GCA_013400515.1 Erpornis zantholeuca | reverse complement strand
TTAATTTTAAAAAATATTACTCTCAAGTTTTTTATTTTATTATTTTACTTTATTTTTATTCCTTTTCCCCTTTATTTTATTTTGCCTTATTTATTTCATTTATTTGTTCTTATATTTAAATTTACTTCCTCTCGATTTATTTAATTAATTTTTGCTGTAATTTTTATTTTCTATGCATTTATTATTTTATTGTATTTTATTTAGCTGTTCTATTTCATTCTGTTTTTTATTTTACTTTAAAATTTCCATTAATTTTTTTTTAGGCTTTTTGTTTGACTTCTTTTTTATCTCACAATAAGTTATTAATATTTAATGTAATTTATTTTTATATTTTTATTATATTTCATTTATTTGTTATTTTATTTACTCTTTGATTTCTTTGCACTGATTGTTTTATTTTAACTGATTTTCCTTAACCTTGTTACCTTATTCATTTTATTTATTTACTTACTTACTTTTAAATGTCATTCTGTTCCATCTTTTTTTTTTTTCTTTTTACAGGCAGTGGGAGCAGGGAGGGCACTCGGGGGGTGCTGGGCTGCATCTCCCACCTTACCCAGCAGAGCAGGGAGTGCCAAGCAAACTCATCACACCCTGGGCAGGACCTGGGGGGTGAGGACACACAGCAGGGGCCGAATCCCACCAGTCTGGGATGCTCCTGCTGTGCCACAGGCTGGGGTAAATCCGGATGGGCAGAAGCACCTTGGGCAAGGGTGGCATGGTTGGGGCTCACAGGGACAGGGGACAGAGCTGGGCTGGCACCCGCAGTGTCCCCCAGCTGTGCCACAGCGCCCACGCCCCCGGCAGAGCCCCCCTGGCACAGGGATCGGGATGTGGCACTGGATTCACCCCAGGGACACACAGCTCCTGCCCGGAGCATGGCACACCCCGGGCTCCTGCCGTGACCATGATCCGGAGTCCTGCCAGGACAGGAGAGAATTGCACAGCTCAGGTCTGCTGAGATCCGGTGAGGTTCAGTGAGAGACACTGAGGTTTGGTGAGATTCGCCAAAATTTGGTGAGATCTGGTGAGGTTTAGTGTTACTTACCGAGATTTGGTGAGATTCACCAAGATTGGGTGAGACTCAGTGAGATTCACTGAGTTTGGGTGAAATTTGCTGACCCCTAAGATTCGAGGGGGGATGTGCTGAGGGATGGGGACAGATGCAGAGGGGATCCCGGCAGCCCCAGGACCCACCATGGTCTGATCCCCCTGCCCAGCCCCAGGCCAGACGCCAGCACTGTCACATCCATCCAGCTCCCGCGGCACCTCTGGCCCGGCAGGACCTGCCAGGTGTCACCCACGGCACCACAGGGACCAGGGGAACGCGCCAGGCCTGTTCTACCAAGCTCCCCCACCCTCTGCAAACCCCAAATTCCGGGTGGCAGGCACACGAGGACAGCAGGCATCGCTTCCCTCAGCTCCCTTGGAGTGACGTTGTGTCCATCCCATCACCCCTGGGGATCTGGGAGAGGGCTCACAGACAGCTCAGCAGCGCCAAAATTGGGGTCACCCATATCTGAGGTTGTTCTGATACTCCAAGGCTCAATTTTGCAGCTGAAATCTCTTTCGTTAAATATTTCAGCTTCTCATTAAATATTTTAAATTTCATTTCCCGATCTCGGATTTTCAGGGGAGGCATTGCAGTCCTCTGTGGGCACAGGGTCAGCCATCCTGACAAGGCCCCAGAGGAGTGACTAGGGGGGAATATTGTCCCCTGGACCATGTGTAGGACCAGGAATTCCATCCCCACACTGGGGACAGGCCCTGCTATGGGGTAGGGGACTGTGGGGACTCCAAGTTCTGGGTCCTCCATGGGCACCTTGCTGCATGCCAGGATCATGGAATCATGGAGTGGTTTGGTTTGGAATGGGCCTCAAACAGCATCCAGCCATGGCCGTGCCATGGGCAGGGACACCTTCCACCAGACCAGGCTGCTCCAAGCTCCATCCTTGGACACTTCCAGCTTCTCTGGGCAGCTGGCTTGGGATGAAACCCGAGAGCTGTCAGAGCATCCAGGCAACACCTCCCTGACCTCGGCTGGAAAAGGGTGCGAGGAGCTGGGCGCAGGGGCTGGCTGAGGCTCTGGAGCCCCGGCAGAAGCAGGGCCAGGCCAACAGTACCATCTCCTGGCCGCGGGGAGGGCTGCGAGGGGGCAGCGGGGCCGGGAGGGCCATGTGGGACACAGGGGAGGTGCTCCATGAGGGGTTCGGATTTCCCACGGGTGTGGAACCGAGCTGGAAATGGCGAGCCCAGGCTGGATTCTGGTGTTGGGTGCAGCCTGGACACAGCAGTCCTTGCACCAGTGACACCAGGAGGATGAGCTGGGCGAGCACCCTGCCCACCCCTCATCCCAGCCCCAGGCACCGGGAGGTCTCTGGAGATGGGAGGGCTCCCAGACCACCCGAGGTTGGCAGGGGGGGCTCCATTGCTCTAATCTGCTCTTGTCCTGAGTGCTGCACCTTGGGGTGATGGTCCTTGAGCTCCTGTGACCTCAAAGAGCCTCCTGACCCCTCAGACCCTGGCTGGGACCTTTTGGAAAGCTTCACCTGGGGAGCTTTGCTGGGAGGTGAGGGCATCCCAGCTCAGGTGTTGCTGATGTTCCTCCAGCACACACAGCTTCTCCCTCCATCGAGCCACCCTCACCTCAGGCTTCTCCCTGAGGATGAGGGTCCATGCACCTCATCCTTGTCACTGCCCTGTCCTCGTGGTCCTGTGTCTTCTCTCCTCTCACCACTTTCCTGGTGTTTGGTACATGAGGGTGTTTGCCTGACAACTCCAATTGTCCCGGGGCTGGTCACTTCCTGTGATAAAAGTCCTTAAAAAACCATTCTAGAAACGACACATTCATTCTAGAAATGATCACCTTCAATATGTGCCATGGGCCACAATTTTTACATTAAGGGTGATTTCGGACACTTTAGTTTGTTTTCTTAATTAATTTCAATTCCTGGGAAAACATTCAAGCAGGAATGAAATTTTTTTCCCCTGAATTTGCAGGTCCACAAAAAAAAAATCCTATTTCTTGATGTTAGAGCTATCCAGGCAATATTCCCTCATCCAAACAGCATTCCCAGATCTAGATTGTGCAGCCTGGGGTTATCTGATCCCCTGGCACTGAAGGATAAAGCTCCAGAAACTTGAGGGTGTTTGGATGGCTGACCCCACCTCACGTTCCTCAAAGAACTGGACCTGGGGGCACCTGGAATATCTGAGATGAGATACCTGAGATAAGGTGGGAAGCACTTCTCAAGCTTCCCCAGGGAACATCACTCATCCTTTCTGCCCCCATGGAGGATTCCTGAGGATCTGAGGACATACTGTGGCCTTGTGTGCCTGAAGGGAAGGTCAGCCCAAGAGTCTGTCTTGATGGAAGGACAAGATCTTAATTCCTTTGCCTCTGAGATCCTGAGATTAGAATTCTATTTTCAGCACTGCTGAATTTCTTGGTGGCTGTGATGAGTTCCAGGTATAATTCCACTTTCCATTCCTTCCTGAATTGCAGAGTTTAATGTGTTGAGCCATAGGAAGCAGTGGAAGGAGAAGGAACACATGTCTTCTGTCAGAAAATAAGTTTCTTCTGCAGGTAAATCAGTTTTTTACAGTATAAATATAAGATTAGAGAGAAAAAGTTCATGCCTGGAGTCCTGGGAGTTGGATTTTCAGGGCCACGAGGAGTTTGGAAAACAGAGGAAGATAAACATCATTCCCAACCAGAAATATTTTGGTAATGTCACATGGCAAACAGCTCATCAAGGGATTGATTATACGCAACTTGGTGTTTGCTTATCAGCTGCAGCTTGAGCACATTCAGCGCCTTCCCAAGGGATGGGTTTGGAATCTGTGTAACGAGGAAAACACTGAATAGACAGCGGGTAAAAACCAGGATGTGATGTGTGGGAAAGGGGTTCCTCAGCCTCCCTCTGTTACTCAGGGATGAGAAGTGCTGGGGCAGAATGTGGAATATTTTTGTTTGTTTATTTGTTTCTAAGGAGTTTCTTCTCCAGCTCGGAGCGGGGAATCCACGGCTTCTACTGAAAACATGGGAAGAAGAGGAAGCAGGTGAGTTCTGTCAGGATGTCTCACACAGCTGCTGAGCCAGGGTTGGACCCTTCGAGGAATCACAGAACCATTCAGGTTGGAAAAGCTCTCTGAGATCGAGTCCAACCATCCCCAGCACTGCCCAGGCCACCACTGACCCCTGTCCCCAAATGCCACATCCACATGGCTTTTAAACCCCTCCAGGGATGGGGACTCCACCCCTGCCCTGGGCAGGCTGTGCCAGGGCTGGGAAACACTTCCCATGAAGGAATTTTCCCTAATCTCCAATGCAAACCTCCCCTGACCCAGCCTGAGGCTGTTCCCTCTCCTCCTGTCCCTGTTCCCTGCTAGCAGAGCCTGACCCCCCCCTGGCTGCCCCCTCCTGTCAGGAGTTGTGCAGAGCCACAAGGTCCCCCCTGAGCCTCCTGTGCTCCAGGGAACGTTGGGGATGTCCAAAAGGGTTCCCCCTTCTCCAGCAGCAGCTCCACACACAAGTTTACAAATAAAGTTCCTTCTTAAATGTCATCTTCTATTTCCAACAGGAGATAAGAGCACCGAGCCCCGGGCAGGGCATGTGACAATCTGCCACCCCCGTGCGCGCTCCCGCTTCCTGTGCTCGGACGGACCCGTCAGCCACGGACATTATTAACAGGAACAGGCTTTTGCCACAAAAATTCACGTCAGGCCCGGGCGCTGATAAAGCCCTGGCAGCTGGGGAGTCTGTCCCACGGGGAGCTGACACCTCCCGCGCCGTGAGCCCAAGAGAAGAGCAGAGAAGAGCCACAGTGCCCCCAGCCCCGGGGTTCAGGCACTGCGGCCGCTCTGCCACCCCTGGAGGCTGCAGGATGCCGAACCCTGCTCTGGATCCTCCTGCTGTGATGGCCACCAGCTTCCAGAGGGTTCAGCAAACTCTCCAAAACGAGATTTGGCATCACCGCGCCCAGGGCTGGTGTCCCTCTCATTTGTGACCCATGAGTGGCTCCCAGGCCGAGCTCTCAGCCCCGTGTCCCCATCATGGAGTGGGTGGATTCAGTTCTGTTTAATAAAAAGAAGTTTCCTCCTCGCCCCTGCCCCAGGAAGAGGCGGAGGAAGGGTTGAAGCCGGGCAGGATTTGGCACAGCTGGCACTGGGCACGGAGCTGGGCTCCTCCAGGAGGCCTCTGGCATCAGCAGGGGCTGGGGAGAGCAGCTTCTACAGCAGGAGGGTGTTCATGGAAGCACACGGTGGTTAGTGCTGGAAGGAGCCTCCAGAGGGCACCGGGCTCATGCCTCTGCTCCTGTTCCTGTTCCTAGACAGGATTTTAGTACCTGCAAGGATGGAGAGCCCACAGCCTCCCTGGGCAACCTGCACCAGTGCTCCATCAGCAGTAAAAAAGCTTTTTCCTAAGGTTTCAGGTGGTGCCCATGGATTTGGGCACTGCTGAGGACAGCCTGGTTTCACCCTCCCTGCAGGTAGCAATGTGTAGCGATGAGAAACCTCTGAGCCTCCTCTTCCCTAAACAATCCCAGCTCTCCCAGACATTCCCCATGCCTGAGGGGCTCCAATTTTTGCCTCATCAAACTGTCCCCTGTGTGACTGTGTCACGGCTGTAGTGGGGCCACAGACAGCACAGTCCTCCAGGGATGGCCTCACTGAATTTGGGAATGATCCTCTGTCATCCTGCAGCCCAGGATCCCATTCACCACCTTCTACCAAGGGCACACTGATGGTTCACAGCCAGCCCCAGTGTCCAGCAGGACCCCCAGTCCTCTCTCCCAGCTGGATGCCCCCCTGCACACCCTGGTCCCTGGGGCTGTTCTTCCCCAGGCTCCCAAACTCCAAGTTCTGCCTCCTTAGGCCGAGGCTGGGGGCCCCACAGCAGTTTCCAGCCCTACTGGGTACCAGAGTTGGCCCAGAAATGGAGAGACCAGAGGCCTCAGGGCTCATTCTGGCCCTTATGAGCTCAGGACACGATGCCAGCCCCCCTTGATGAGGAGAGAATACTCTCCTGAGCAAGGAATACCCATGGCTGCTGTGCCCAGGGCCAGCACCACTCCTGCAGAGGACAAGGCTGGTGGCCCAGGCGGGGCAGAGCCTGATCACAGCTCCCAAAGGGTGGGCATGGCTTGAGCAGCTCTTTCCCACCTCTCCCAGTGAGTTTGGGGGAAAAGGACCAGCCCAGGGAGTGCAGAGATGGTCAGTGCTTTATTGGTGGCAGGTGCCTGGGTTCCTTGCAGGGCCAGCAGCACAGGAGCACCACAGGACCCCAGAGCTCACCCACAGCAGGGTCTGGGGCTGCCCTGGACACTGTGGGAGCTGCCAGAGGGCATCATCCCCATCTCTAGGTGGTCCAGGATGGGGGTGGCAGGGCCACACTGTCACTGCCCTGGGGCTGCAATGCTCCCACCATCCTCCTCCTCCTCCTGGTCTGTCAGCAGCTCAGCAGGGCTGGGACCTTGTTGGGGCAGAGTCCCACAGGGTTGTTCCTCCTCTGGACTGCAGCCCAGGCCTGCGGGAGGTGGGCAGAGGGAAGGGTGAGGAGGATGGAGCTTGGCTGGGTCCAAGCTCCCTCCTGTGCTGAGGTGCAGGAGGCACCGTGGGGAGCAGCTCTGGGTCACACAGAGCAGGATGAGCCCATCCAAGGCTGCACCAGAGCCAGGCCCACAGGGATGAGGATGGAGAGAACCCGGAGCAGAAATGCTGCTGTGGGGCCAGGCCTGGGCGTTCAGTGGCACCCAGGCTGCAGCAAAGAGAGGGAGAAGCTGCCCACGAGTGCAAGGTGGAGATGGCGAAGCAGAGAGAAGGGGCTGGGGGGAGGCTTGGGAATGGTGCCACAGGGGCCATCACCTTCCTCACTCTGAGCCTCTGACACCTTCCCCTCCAGGCTCTGGGACAGCAGGGTCAGCCTCTTGAGAGCCAGCAGGGCTTTCCCTGTTTTCTGCAGGGAAGAGAATGAGCACAGAGCCTTCCAGGCAGAGCCATCCCCACCCCACATCCCCATCACCCCACCGGGTACCTGCCACTTGCGACGCGCCAGGAACTGCCTGATCCTCTCCTTGGACAGAGCCTTGGGGCTGCTGGGCTGGGGGTGCTGCAGCCAGGGGTGCAGCAGAGCCCCTGCACTGGGGAGCCGCCGGCTGTGGCACACAGAGCGAGGGTCGCAAGGGAGCTGCTCCACCCTCAGACTCTCATCTGGAGTGTCTCCTCCACCAAACAAGCAGAGCTTTTCCCTGCCCACCCCCTCAGCACCCCAAAACGCAGCCCAGCTCCAGCTCGACACCCCACAGCCACCCCCAGGCCCTACCGGGGGTCCTTCTGCAGCAGTTGGCTGATGAAGTCCTTGGCTTGCTGGGAGATCTCTGAGAAGGTTTCCTCCTCAAAGTCCCACTGGGCAGCTGTGACATTGCTCAGTGTCTCCAGGTCGGTGTCCCCCTGGAACGGGGACTCCCCGCTCAGCCTGGAGAGGTGACCCCAGGACATCAGTGACAGCTCAGCCCCCCCAGCCCAGCCTGCCCTGCCCAGGAGGGCACTCACAGGATGTAGCAGATGACACCAACACTCCACATGTCTGTGGAGAAGCTCACGGGCTCAAAGGCGACCACTTCTGGAGCCATGAACTCGGGGGTGCCGTGCAGCACCTTCACAGGGGTGTCTGGAGCTGCAGAGAGGAAGCAGGGGGGCAGTTGGGATCTCCCCGGGGCAGGTGTCCAGCTGGGATTGCCCTGGGACAGGTGTCTGGAACAGAGGACACACCAACACACCCCAGGTGGATAAGCCCCCGTGCCCAGGTGGAGCTGCTGCCCTCCAAGGCCCGTTGCAGGTCCTGGTGCCCTCCTAGAGCATCTCTGTGTGCCAGGCACCCACAGGGGGCTGGGGGGGTCTCCACCTCAGCAGCAGGGCTGGGGACATCCAGATTTCCCCAGGGCATCGTGGTGTTATCAGAAAGGGCCCTGGTTTGGTGTCCCAGGCAGGAGGGCACCAAGCTGCTCACTGTTGTGCCAGGCCAGATCCTGTCCCTGGGCCAGTGCCAGTCCCTGCCCTGGAGCTCCAGGAGCCCCTTCTTGCTCACCCAGCTTCCGTGCCAAGCCAAAGTCGATGATCTTGATCCAGTGGCTGCCGGGGCTGACGCAGACGATGTTCTCGGGTTTGAGGTCGAGGTGGACGATAGCCTGGCCGTGCATGAAGTGCAGCCCCTCCAGGATCTGCCGCACGTACTGGGCACTGCTGGGCTCCGTGTGCTCGAAGTCATCGTCCACGATGCGCTCAAAGAGCTCCCCACCTGCCACGCTGGGGACAGCGAGGTGCTGGGGACCCCTTTGGGATCTGCCAGCCCCGAGGAGGGGGAGCCCCTCAGAGAACCCAGACTCAGCACTCTGGGAGCATTTCCCCACCCTTTTCTCCAGGGCCTGTGGGTTCCCCATCCACCCATCCATCCCACACCCCCACCAGCACCCCATGGCACAGAGACCCCTCCCCACCTGCCACGCTGGGGACAGCGAGGTGCTGGGGACCCCTTTGGGATCTACCAGCCTCGAGAAGGGGAAGCCCCACCAGAGACCCCAGACTCAGCACTCTGGGAGGATCTCACCACTTGTAACTCCAAGGTCTCCAGGTTCCCCATCCGTCCCACACCCCACAGCACAGGGACCCCTCCCCACCTTCAGTGCTCCCCCTGGCAAAGCCCAGCACTGCCCCACCACCCCCAAACCCCACTGTTCCCCCTGCCACTCACTACTCCATCACCATCACCAGCTCGGTGGGGCCCTGGAAGGCATCGAGGCACTGCACGAGGCGTGGGTGATGCAGGAGGTTCATCAGCTCCACCTCGGCCCGAGCCGCCTGCTTCTCCTTTGCCGTGCGTGTCCGGAAATATTTCCCAGCCCGGATTTTGCCAGTGGCCTTTTCCTGCAGCCTGTACACTGTCCCGAATTTCCCCCTGGGACAGAGCGAGGATGAGGGATGGAGGAGCCACTGCCACCCACCTGCATCCTCCTGGGGCTGTGCACGGACAGCCACGGGCCACCCCCAGGGGGTGGGGATGTGGGACCCTCACTTACTCCCCCAGCTTCTCCAGCTGTGTGTACACATCCGAAACCTTGTCCTGGCTGTTGATGACCACATCACGGTGTTCAAAGGCCTCCTCAGCTCCTGGGGGGTGGATTAAGGTGAGCCATGCAGGGATCCCCCATTCTTTGGGAACCAGGGGTCTGTCTTCCCTTCAGTGACAATTTCTGTGTCCCCCCTGCTCCATCTGGGTCCAACCACCCTCCCCACACAGTGTGGGTGGGACCTGGGGAGAACATGGGGACAGTAGCTCCTGGAGCAGCCCAGCACCCTGCAAGCCAGGTTTGGGGTGAAAGGTGCTTCCAGGATTAAAAATCCAAGAGAAATGGGGCCAGGATGGGGTGGAGATTGGTGCTGATTGAGGGGGATGGACGGGGGTCCCACCAGTGCTGGAGTCCCCTGTGCCCCCCCAGGACAGACCGTGGGCTCTGCTGTACCTCCTGCCTGGGACATGGTGGTGCTGCTGGCTGCTCACAGGGTGCTGGCACAGTCAGGACAGGTGCTGGATGTGTCCCCCAGGCTCTGGGACAGGGGTGCTGGGGCAGGTGAGGGCCGTGTCTCTGCTCCAGCTGCACCCGGGAGCTCTGCACCTTCTCCCTGCCATGGGAAGCCATCGGCATCATTCTGCCAGCACCCACAGTCCCCATCCCCCCCGAGGGGTCCCCCTTGGTGGACCCAAAGCAAACTTTTAAAGCGAGGCCCCTTTTTGGATGGGCACAACCCCTTCCCAGGAGCGCCTTAAGCTCCGAGCTGATGTTTTTCCCGTGCACTGTCTTACATCAGCCAGGAAATCCCCAGGAAAACCACACTTCGAGGGCAAAGGATCTGTTTCCTTACACGTCTCCTCCACACTCTGTCCCCAGAAAAGTGGGGAGGACAGGACAATGACACCCAAGGGTGTCAGGCAGCAGCACCCAAACCGCAACCCGAGAGCCACAGCACTGACCTGTCACTGTCCAGTCTCTCCTGTCCCAGGCCACCTGCAGGTCCCTGACCTTTCCCAGTCACTTCAGAGCCACCAGGGAGCTGGGGAGGGAGGGAAGGGGTGATGCTAGAGGTCAAGGATAACTGGGACCACAAATATGGGGATGTCTTGGGGTACAGCTGGGAGCATCCCTCCCACTCCGGTGCTGGGAACAGCCCTGACTTTCCCCTCCCTTTCCTTCCCAGCAGAGCGCTTCCGGACGTGGGGGATAAACAACCCCCACTCCCAGACAGCTGTCCCTGGATCATGCCCCAACGCCCCAAACATCCATCTGACACCGTGCAGGGCCACAGGTTTGCAACACGGAGGACACAGGCAGAGGAACCCCGGGATGGGGGAGGCTGCAGAGACCTGACACACCTCATTACAGGGCAGACACCTCAGCCCCACTCTGCCCTCCCAGCCCCTATCCAGAATCTGGAGCCTCTCAGGGATTATATCCACAGTCAACCCAGCCCCGGCCAACCTCCGCCTCCTTCCCACCCATGGGTGGGTTCCTGCAGAGGGGTTGAGCACCCACACGTGCCCCCCATCCCTGCTCCACCTGCAGCCAATATCCCCGCAGGGCCCTTGCTCTCCCCGGCACAAGCCCTGGGCTTCGGCTTCCCGGGAGAGCTCGGCTCCGGCTCCAGGGAAGGGAGTGTGAAGGTGAACGGGGAGTTGCAAAAGTCCTCCGCGCCTCCAGGCCAGGTGGTTTGGAGGAAAAATGCGTTTCCCAGCTTTTATCCTCCAAAAGCAGGAGCGCTCTGGCACCCAGTGCTGCCGATTTCCCAGTCTGCCCAGATTTCAAACGGGAAGCCGTGATTTCCTCCCGCAGCTGACTCCAGACCCGGGGACCGGGCAGTGGCACCGCACAGGGACCCGAAATGCGTGGGGAGCCCGCTGTCACAGCAGCCGGAGCAGAGGGGGTGTCACCAGGGGTTACCTGCTGTCCGGAGCCAGGTCTCGGGGAGATTTGGGGCCGTGCCAGCGCCGCCAGACGCGTCCCAGTGCCGCTCCCAGGCTCGGCACAAAGTCCACGGTCTCCGGCAGGGAGTAGGGGACAAATGTCCGCAGGGTAGTGGCGGGGTCACCACGACCTCGCTGTGCCTTTGTCACCGCCACCTTGCCAGCGGCGGGGCAGAGCTGGGGACGGGGGTGCGGTGGGCAGGGGTCCCCCCCGGCTGCCGGGGGGTGAGGGATGTGCGGATGCTCCGGGCTCGGCGGTGCCGCCAGCGCTCGGCTCGACCCCGCTGGGATATCGACTGCCGGGGACAGGGTAGGACGCGGGCTGGCCTGGCCGGGCACGGGCAGATGGAGCACGGCTGGATGCATCCCGGGGAGCGGCGGTGGACACCCGGCACTGCGGCCGCGGCTCCTGAGGCGCTCGGTCCCTGCCCGGGGCAGGATGAGGCTAGCCGGGGGTGCTGGGCCGCTCCCGGCGCACGGAGAGGCAGGAGACAGCCCGGGAGTGCCAAGGATCCCGGCAGCCACTTGATGTCAGTGTTGGCCTGACGCTGTCCCGGTGACAGCAGAAAAAAGAGCAGAAAAAGGCCAGGAGGGGACAGAGATTTGGGGTCCGGGAGATCTCTGGAGGGCTGGCAGCAGCCACGTCCCTGCGGGATGTGCGGGGATCGAGCACTTGGCTGGAGGGTGAATCCCTCGGGAGCCGCATTCCCTCTGGATGGAGCATCACATCCATGGGACATCAACAGCAGGGAAAGCTGGCTGCTGCTCCAGGGATCGACGGGCAGACCGATCCATACTTTGGGATTTTCTCATTACCGACAGCACCTCATTTACTGCCCACTGCCCCGGCCCTGTCCCACAGCTTTGCTTTTGGATTTGGGAAGGTGGCCCATCTGAAATGTTCACCTTGTGGACTTACTCACCATGGACACGCTCTCCTTGTGCCTTATAAAATTAATTAATTAATCTAATTCATTCATTAATCACTAGTAGTCACATCCAAGCAGCCATGTGCTCCTGCTTTGGGAATCAAGTTGTCCCCATGTGCCCAAGGGATCATGTTTGGCACAGCCGGGATGGGATTTCCAGGTGACTCCCCCAATCCTAAACCCTCCCGTGGTGCCCACCAGACCCTCCCAGCTCACCCTGACCACCTGTGCAGCCCTCCCCCCCCTTTGGGCTGTGTCAGGACCCTCTGTGCAGGTTCAGCTGCCTCTGCTTTTTTGTAGGTCCTACAATAAACGGTGTCACCGCAGGGCTCAGCTCTGAACCTCAGTGCTGGGTGACAGCACAGGGGGATGGGGTCACGTCCATCTGTCCTTGATCCCCTTGTGCCAAGGGAAGCGCTCGATGACCTCAGGGGGACACGGTCCCTGCTCCCCATTTCCCTGGGAAGGAATACTCAGCACACGTGCCAGGTGTGTGTGGGGACACGGGTGACATGGAGGACATTAAGGACATAAAGGACTTGGGAGGCACAGGGAACACAGGGGCACATGGAGAACATGGGGACACACGAGGGACGTGAGGACATGGGACACCATGGACGTGGGGACACAGGAGGGTACTCAGGGGCCTTGGAGGGGCCGGAGGAACATGAAGGGAACACGGAAGGCAGGGGACACCGGGGACAGACACATGGGAGCCACAAGGGCCCACAGAGGTCGTGGGGAGCAGATAGCGGGCATGCAGAAGGACAGGGGACACTGGAGGAACACGGGGGACAGAGAGGACATGGGGGCACACGGGGGCACTCCAAAGACAGAGGGGNCGCGCTGGGGGCGGGGCCACAGCAAGGGGCGGGGACGTTCGGAGCAGAGCTTCCGGGTTGGGCGAGGCCGGCGCGTTGCGCAACGTGATGGGCGTGGCCATGCCCTTATTGGGTCAGGTGGGCGGGACCTGACCCAGCGGTGGGCGGGGCCAGGCGGGGCACACGTGTCCGGCTCTGGCGTCCCGCAGCGCTCGCGGGCGGGGGGAGCGGCCGTGGGCTGGGAGCACTGGGAGCACTGGGAGCACTGGGAGCACTGGGAGCGCTGGGAGTGCTGGGAGCTCTGGAAGCTCTGGGAGCACTGGGAGCTGGATGCTGGGAGTGCTGGGAGATGGGAGCAGTGGGAGGTGGGTGCGGAGTGCTGGGGACTGGGTGCTGCGAGTATTGGAAGATGGGTGAGGGAGCTGGGAGCACTGGGAACTGGAAGCGCTGGAAGATTGGTGTGGAGAGTTTGGTACGCTGGAGGATGGATGCTGGGAANGAAGGCAGGGGACACCGGGGACAGACACATGGGAGCCACAAGGGCCCACAGAGGTCGTGGGGAGCAGATAGCGGGCATGCAGAAGGACAGGGGACACTGGAGGAACACGGGGGACAGAGAGGACATGGGGGCACACGGGGGCACTCCAAAGACAGAGGGGCACCAGGGACACCACGGATGGAGGCATGTGGCAGCACAGGGGATCTGGGAGGGTCTGGGGACACNTGGGAGCACTGGAAGCACTGGGAGATGGGTGCAGAGAGCTGGGAGCTGGGAGCAGTGGCTGATGCGTGCTGGGAGCACTGAGAGCCAGGGCGTGGGGAGCTGGGAATGCTGGGATGCTGGGACATGGAATGCTGGGTGATGGATGCTGGATGCAGGGAGCTGGAGATCTGGGGTATGGATGCTGGGAGCTTCGTGCTGGAGAGCTGGCACTGGGAGCTGGGAGGTGGGAATGGTGGGTGCTGGGAGATGGGTTCTGGGTGCTGAGTGCTGGGGGCAAACCCCATTCTGCAGGATCAAGGTTGTGCAAACATCAGTTGCCCCAGAATTATTCCTGAGAGTGTGGAAAGGGTCGTGGCACTTTGGCTTTGGGATGCCACGAGGGGTGGGAGGACCTAGGGGTGGCAGTCAGAGCTGATTGTGCTCAGCTAGTCACACCAAGGTGTGGAGGAGCTAAAATAGGGCTGGAAAAGACCCAAATACACAGAAAATAAATCAATCTGGATCTATAAACCACAGTATCTCTGGCACCAGCTCAGGAATCAGCCTGTCCTTGTGTGGGCTTGGCTGATCCAGCTCCTCCAGGCAGCCTCGGGACCTTGGACCTGTTCCTCCAGCCCTGGGAAGGTGAAGCCAGTCAGGGATGGGACTGGTGGTACTCCCACGGCCAGGAAGTGCCCCGAGGGAGTGGGATTGCCTCTGGATCCTGACAACAACCCTACAGGGTGACAAATAATGGCCACGGGACCTCAGAGAGCCTCACCGTGGCTAAAGGCATCAGGGGGGAGTGACGGAGGGGCCGGAGCTGGGCTCAGAGATAAGTGCAACGCCTGGAGGTGTGGGGGTTATCAGCACCCCAGGCTGCTCCTGGCTCCTCCAAACACCTCTGTGCTCCCCTTGTGCTCTGCTCTGGGCAGCAGGCAGGGAAGGGCAGCAGCAGGCAGGAGAATGCAGGGACAGGCAGGGAAGGGCAGGAAAGGACAGGAGCAGGCAGGGAAGTGCAGGGACAGGCAGGGAAAGGCAGAACAAGCAGGAAAGAGCAGGAGCGGGCAGGGGATCCCGTGGCTGAGGAGGCTTTCATCAGGCTCTGTCCCTCAGGAAGCACAAAATCCCAGGAAATGGGACACACCGGGAGTCAAAGGTGGGGCCTTGAGTTGCTGATCACAGCTCCTGATAGAGAAATCCCCAAAAAATGGGTGTTCTCTGGCCTGTAGGTTTGGATCAGCACAGGGAGAACATCAGGCAGCTCAGGGGGTGCCAGGAACAACCCCATGTCCCAGGAGCAGCCCAGAGCACGTGGCTCTGCCTCCCTGCTGTGCCCTGTGAAGATCCCAACACACAGGGGTGGGACAGGGACAAACCCTCTGGAGGGGCTGTGGGGATAGGGACAGTCCCCAGGGGCTGCGGGCACCCAGTCCTATGCCAAGGTGATGCCTGGGATGTGGCACTGATCTCACCAGCATCCCCTGCACAAAGGGCTCTGTCCCCCTTAGTACTGCTCGTGCTGGGACAGTCCAGGGGAAAGTGGATTTGTCCCCTTCCTCCCTACACAAATCCCAAGACTCGGCCCATTTTACACCTCCCTATCCCCTTTCCCACACCAGGCCATATCCAACACCAACCCTCTGGCTGGAAAACATTTGGCACAATTAACCCCCACTCATTAAAATCACATAATCTGGAGGAGAGTTTATGATTGGGGATTTACCAGCCCAGAAAAAAACCCCAAAAAAGCAATCTCTTTGTCTTTTCTTAACATCAGAACTCAATTCCAAACACTTCAATTGGCAGCTCAGGCTCATTCCCTGAACTGTTCTGCCCAAAAATCACACAGGGACAGGGCCTAAGCCCAGCCTGCTCCAGAAAACAGGAGTTCACCGTGACCAGCTCTGTAGGGAGAGACTTTTTAGGTTTGTAGTGAGCATTTTTTTGGTTTGTGGTTTTTTGGGTTTTTTTTTTTGGTTTTTTGTCTTTTATTTGCAAAATGCAACCCCACAGGGCTCAGCCACAAGGAGTGCTACCAGTGGGGAAAAATCCCCGTGAAACCCTTGGGAAAGCTCATGGACTTTGCCCTTTGGGTCACTCCTCTCCTTGAGATCTGAGATAGAGCCCAGATAACTCTGGGAGGAGCCCTCGGCAGAGCTGGAATTGGGCAGACGGGTAATTTGGGGGGGGTAATTTGGGGAGAGAACTGTCACCCCCTGAGTACACTGAGCTCTGACCGTGCTGAGGGAACACGTGTCTGCTAATTGGGATCTGTGTCTGCTAATTGGGATCCATCTAATTGGGATCTGTGTCTGCTGCCACCCGGGAACGGTTCTGGAGAAGGACAGAGGCATGAAGGAGTTAAACGCCAGACAGCTGAAGAGTGAGCCTGGCCTAGCGCTGGGCACCCCCTCCTGAGCCAGGCACCCTCATTTGGGGCCGGGGTACCCCCTGGGAGCCGAACACCCCCCTTTGGCTCGGCCCTTCGACCCAGACCTCTCCCTGGAGCCTCCCCCGCCCCCGGCCAGGCCTCCTGGGCAAGGCCTCGGCCCCCTTGGCCGCCCCGGCCGAGCAGCCCTCAGGGCCGGCTTTCGGTGTCGCCATCCCGGCCAAACCCCTCCTCCCGGAGCCCGAAGGGCCCTGCCCGCCCCGCCGAGGGGCTCCGGGCCCTGCAAGGCCCTCATGTCACATAAGAGCCTGCGGGAGGCCTCGGTCGGGGCTGTTCCGCCTCCGCGGCAGCACCGGGCCCCGGCCCGGCTCCTCCGCCCACCGCCGTGACACAGAGCGCGCCACGTGGGGCC
>VZTN01031988.1:0-14908 GCA_013400515.1 Erpornis zantholeuca | reverse complement strand
GCCATTTAAGGCATCACTGGTTCGTGGAAACTGCCGTTCGTTGAGGCGGGAGTTAAAGCATTTTATGCGTTGGTTGTTTAAGTATTTTCCTTCAGTTTCCAAGGATTCTGTTTTAACTTACAAGTTCTGGGATGATGTGGGGAGAAAGTTGTATAATTTTGCTGCAAATGGAGATTTGTCGGTGGCTAAATTTTTTCCTTTATTTAATTCAATTATTAAGGCTGCTCGGGGAATGGAAAATGTTTGGGAGATGTTAACCCCCAGTTGAAACCCCTTTCCGCGTGATCTTCCCCCCATGCCCCCAGTGCTCCCTCCTTCCCAGCCCAGGAGAGACCAGGAGATGGATCCCACCCCAGGGCACAGAGCTGCTACCGTCTCTCTGCCTCCTCCCAGTCTTCTCTTTCCTCCTCCTGGGACAGTGAGGTGCCTGCTGTCCTGGACTCTCCCCTAATCTTCTTTCCTACACCCTCCTACCCAGTTCTGCCTCCCCTAGTTACTTCCCAAGATGGCGCCAGCCGCATGGACGGCCTCGCCATCTTGTCTCCTTCTTCTCCAAGTTTTCCCGCCCTAGCCCCTGGCCCGCAAAATGGCACTGACCACGTGGCCAGCCATGTGGCGGTGGAGTGCATTTTGACTACCCCTACTGGATATGTCAATCACGATCTTCCTCCGCTCTTTCCCGTGCATGTCATTGCCCATGGCCCTTCCCCTGGCTCCTCCCCTTGTGGGTCGATGGGTGTTTCCACATTGGGTCCCTCCCCTCTCATCGGGAAACCCCTTCCTGTCACGGACCCTGCCCCCTGCTCTTGCCTTTCCACCCCTTCCACTGGTGGTCCTGCCCCTAGCAACCAATCAGCTTCTGGTTCCCATGCTACCAGGACCAGAAGTGACGGCTGTGGGAACCAGAAGGATGCCATCTTGGTGTATCCTGCCTCCCGCCAGCAGGCAGCCCCCGTTCACTGCAGGCCCTGCGCCACCAGACACTCTCCTCCCCTCTCGGAGGGGTAGAGCAGTGATTCTTTAGACTCCAGTCTGGAGTTTGAAGACTATTCAGCTGAGGTGAGGAGGCAGGCAGTCAGGAACGGTGACTGGGAGCTCGCGGACAAAGCCACCCTCTTTGCAGCCCCAGTCATTTATAAGAGGGGAAGGAACCCCCATTGGGAGCTGGTGCCCTATGCACAATTAAAGGAATTGGGCAAGGCCGCAAAAGAACATGGGCAGGGCTTGCCATATTTTAAAAACTTGCTCCAGGTTACCTTCTCCGCACACACCCTAGTGCCCCACGACATTAAAAATCTCATGTCGTGTCTCCTCTCTCCCGCTGAATACATGCTGTGGGAGGGGATGTGGGAGAGACAATTAAAAAGACTTGTGCAAAAATATAGAGGAGATGGCACTAGAGCTCACTTAACAGTCGAGCAGTTGAATGGAGAGGGTAACTTCGAGAGACCCCAGGACCAGGCACAGGACCTCCCTGAACCAGTCCTTTGCGATATCAAAAGGGCAGCAGAGACAGCACTGCTCCAGACTCCCGATCATGCCACCCCTACCCAGAACTTTTCCAAAATTAAACAGGGCGCAGATGAGACCTTTATTAAGTTCATAGATCAGCTAAAAATCTCCCTAGAGAGGCAGGTCGAGAACCCCGAGGCCCGAAAAGAACTGCTACAGAATTTGACAATGGAAAATGCAAACGGGGAATGCAAAAAAATCCTAAGAGCTCTCCCCCTTGACACCGAGCCCACTATGGAACAAATGATTGAGGCCTGAGCCAAGTTAACATTGCCAGAACACATAGTAGCCATGGTTATCTCTAAAAGGGTGGCAGAAATTTTAACATCATCTAAGGACAGTGCAAATTTGTGGGGAGTTTGGACACTTTATAAAAGACTGCCCGGAACATAAAGACTATCATCAGCCATGGGGGAGCCCATCGCTGAATTGTATGGATGGACAAGGGCATTATAATAACATTCCCCAATTTCCAAGGTACCACCAGCACCCTCGTCCTCATCACCCGAACAGCCGGCACTGCCACCATCTGTGCTGACCAGCCGCCGCTGCGAGCGGTAAAGTCGAGAACCATCGGCAGCAGCCTCGGGACTGTGTGGCCACCCCGCAGCTCTGTGCCGGGTTGGGGGCGTGCCCTGCCGCAGCGCAGCCCTGAACCTGCCTGGCGCCCCAAGCCCCGCCTATGCCGGGGCCTCTGGCTGGGGTGGCTGCTGGTGGTGGCCCTTCGTCCTGCAGCTCCCCACATGGCTGCCTCCCTCACCTTCCTTCATCAGACTGTGCTTTCCCTCCTGGCCCCAACAGGCACCTCCAGAACACCCTGTCCTGGGTTAAAGTATATTCTGTTACCATCTTCATGAGCTGTTGGAACAGGTGGTGTTTTCCTTGCCTACTCCCCCTGGGCTATCTGCTGTTAATGGGCCATCAATGCCTGGTCCCATGACTCAGAGATAACACCCCCCTGGACTACCTCCTGTTAATGGCCCATCAGTGCCTTATCTCATGACTCACCATCCCATTGTGAGATGCTCCGCCCAGAGGGAGGAACCAACTATTCCACCATGGATATAAGCTGAAATCCTGAACACCACAGGAGCACTTGCCTACTGGACTCCCAGAGGGAAAGAGCTACGGCTGGACTTCCAGACCTTTCTTTCTACAGGATCACCGCGTCAACAGAACTGCTTCGCTTGGATTGCCTCCACCATTAGAGTGTCAGGTTGTATTTCTGACTTTGTTAGTATCCTTGTATTACTGCATTTATTTCTTTCTTTCTTTTAATTTTCTTCCGTTAAATTATAATTCTGACTTGTGATCTCCCACTGGTTTGATTTCAAACTAGTACACACCCCCACCGTCCCTCACCACCATCGAGTTGTCCAAGGCTTCACCAGCAGATTCACCAGCATCGCCCGGACTTCCAGCCTCACCCAGGAAATTGCCAGCAGAGCACGGGATGGCCCCACATGGAGACCTCAGGTGCCAAACCATTCCATCTGACTCCCCCAACTGAGCTACCCAGGCTCAGACACCAAGCAGTCATCCCACGACCAGAGGCTCAACACAAAGCAGTTCCTAATGATTTCAAGACTCCTCAATTGGATAAGTTGTACCCCCTTTGGTGTTTTCCCATTTTACCTAACTACCCTTGTTGCTGCAGTTGCTGCCCCCCTTTTGCTCCACTTTGTTCCTCCCAAAGCCACGTATCCCTTTAGCCCCGTTACACTGTCACCATCCCCCTTTCCCAGGGTCCTTGTTTAACAAAAAAGGGGGAATGAAAAGGAGGGAAGGAAAGAAAGCCCTTTAAAATAACAACATTTTAAGACTAACAATCTTTATTTATAACCCAAACAGAAGCCAGGCCAGCGAACCCTAGGACTGCACCACTAGAACTGACACAAACCGGCTAAGTCCTACCCCCTTTGGGGTCCCTTTCAAACCCTGTTACCCCCTTTTCCCTCCAAGTTCTCCGTACCTGAGTCCACATTCCCCCATACCCTGGTTATTTTCATTTAAGAAGGGGGAGTGGAAAGGAGGAATGGTAGGGGGAAAAGAATAAAGGGAAATCCCCTAAGATACCACCCCATTTTCTGATAATAATAGCTTATGTTTCCAACCCGAACAGAGACACCCCATCCTGACAACCCCTGCCCCATTGATATCAGCCCATCTCAATGAAACCCCATGATGGAGTCCACCACTCACCTCGCCATCATCTGGATGCTCATTTTTCTCTGGATGCTCCCACTAACATCAAATGTGAATGCTTGGATAGTAGCACAGCCCAAGGAGAATGTACGGGTCACCCTGGCCAAGACCCTCAAACAAGATAACATCTGCCTGTCCATGGGCAGAGTAGGTAACTCCCTGGCCACATGCCTGGTGGGGATTCCCCTCAAGCCCAATGAGTACCCCTTCGCGTGAGAGGGGCTCAACCCAGAGAGCTCTTGGGATGAGTGGTGTCTTGGTTTGAAAAGACAGGTGTCTGCTAAGGAAGGCAGAAACCTCCCTTGGAATAGATGCAACCCCCCTTCCCTCCAAATTATTATAATTTTGAAATTAAGGGGGTTTTCAGGCAGACATATNAAGTTATCTCTGAAGCATGGGCAAGGCACTGATGGGCCATTAACAGAAAATAGCCTTGAGGGGGGAGGCAGGAGCACTGCCCCACCTGGTTCATGAAGATGGTGATAGAATACATGCTTTTGGTCACGTCCTGCTTTTTCAACCCAGGACAAGTGGACACGGATCTTGCCGCATGCACTGGAGGAACCACAGGAATTGGAACTACTGGGGTCCTCCCGAGCCATGTATTGTGTTAAGTTTTAATATGAGCCAAAAGCCCGAGATTGGCGCCAGCAGCTCGGTTCTGAACGCCTCAAGTCTCTCATCATAAAGGATGTGACACCCACCAAAAGGGTGTACAGTGTGAATAAGTGGTGCAATTATACCATCCCCACACCATCCGTGTCCTCTCGTTATCCTAGAGTGCTCCCCCAGGGTGTGTTCCTTATCTGTGAGGACAGGGTATGGGCTGAAATCCCCTCCTGCCTCCAAGAAGGCCCATGCACCCTTGGCCAGCTTTCCATCCTCACCCCAAATACATCACTAATTCACAATTGGCATCAAAAACCTGAATTGGCCCGCAAAAAGAGACAAGCCCCACAATTTGACAAAGACTGTGATAGCTAAATTACTGATTGGACACACTTAAAGAAGGCTGCAGTCTCCCTTTTCCTACCTTGGGCAGCCACCGCAGACGCCCTCGGTGAGATTTCTCACCTGGAGTGTTGTCTTGGAACCTCCTCGCAGATGAAGAGATCACCATGCATGCCACCCTACTAACTGCTGCTTGCCCATGGACACGGCTGCCAGGGAGTTGAAGGGCTGTGCTGCTTCAAACTGACCAGCCACAGTGAGAGCAGCCAAAAAGTAAAGGACCTTGTCAAAGGCCTCTGTACCAAGAGAAAGGTTGGCATCCCTTCTAAGGATTGTTCTGTAGGTGCTTCTGATTGTTTTCCTTTTTTGCATATGTTTGGTTGTTTTAAATGCTTGGTTTGGAAGTCCCTGGGAGAGGTCTTTTTAACAAATAGAGAAGGTGAAGTTGTGGGGGCCGATGAGCCCCCCGGTCAGGATGATGCTGGAGACCCCTGGGAGGTCGGTCCCTGAAAGTTGCTCCAAGGTTAGGGAGACAAAAAGACCTCTTCCCAGGATCCTTTGTTGCATTATGTTAATGTACCCCAGTTCTGTTTCCCTGGTTGGCTCATTAACCCTCTGCCCCTTTTCCTACCCTATATGTCCCTGCTCCAGAATGTTCTCCCTTCCCTGTTCACCCATTGGCCCTTGTTGCCCAGCCACTCCCTCACTATTTCCCCCTTGGCTCCCATACCCTAGCCCCACATGTGCACCACCCCTGTGCACCTGGAGGATTGGTCCCTGGTGCTTTCTCCGCCCCTACCTCCCCCAGCATTTAGACCTGGACCCTCCCTTGATGCTCGTCTTTGTCCCTGGAACTCTCTGTGCGCGTGGCTGGAATAAACCTATCCATGGAACCCCATACAAGGACCCTTTGAGTCTCTTTGCCGTCAATCCATCTAAGAAGCTATCTGGTGTGTGCATGTGTGCTTGGTGTGTGGCTCCGACCGAGCAGTCCCAGTTGGAGATGCTTTTGGAAGGTAGCAGCATCATACCCCCCACCACCCGCTGCTACAGTAGACAGTGAACCTCTGAGCACTGGGCAGAAGAGCTGAGTTTTTTTATCATGATCAAACATTATTTATCAGGAGGTGTCGGTACTTGTGTGGTATGATGCTGACCACACTGGGGTTACTGACACCAGGTCAGTTCTTAATGCCCCTTGGCTTACAGTCAACTACTTGAAGCTGCATTCTGCTTCAAGCCTGTAGATGTTTAAGGCCCAGTTGAAACATAGCCCCAGAATACCTAATAGAGCCCATAATCCAAAGTAACAAGATATCCTGCTGTCTACCTCACATGATAGACTACTAGCAGAGGCTGTTATTCCCTGAGAAGTGTGCTGGCCTACTACTGCTGGAAGTCCTGAAAACTGCAGAACTAAGGATTTCACTGTTTTCCTCAAGTAGCCAGTCAGTGGCCCAGGAGTGTCTGCAAAATAATCTCATATAAATCCCTAAGCACACAAGGAACTGATAGGTGAGGGGCAGCATAGTAAGATTCCAGCCACACTAATTAAATGTCTGGGTGAACTGGTAACATAGCTCATACACATCTGCAATGATGCTGCAGCATGCTCACTGTGAACTCACTAGCCTCAAAATCCCTGCCCACCAAGAAGAATGAGTCAGGGATTTAAATGCTCTACTAAACAAGGAAACTCATTTTCAGGGAGTACAAGAGCTCAGACTGCATGTGTCAGTGCTGGACAGCATGAGTCAAATCCCAACCATGCTTCAGCTATGTTTATTCACATCTGAAAACTATACATAAACTGCTGGTCACCACAAGCATGTAGGACAACGTAGTCCCACAGGCTCCAAATCTTCATCTTGGTAAGATGAAGTCTGGCCATGACAAAAAGCTAGACTATGATCAAAGAGAGAAGATATACTGTAAGTGCTGGGGATTATAAATTTACTTTATAAATTTACTTATAGACTATTAGAAATTAATTGGGTAAGTTTAAGTTTAATTGTAACTTACATTTTAGCATGACCGGGCTCTGCTCAAAACTTAGCAGAGGTGAACTCTAAAAGAACTCTTTCAGCATGAAGTGCTAAGCAGGGGAGGAAACAAAGGAAGACTGGATACCTTCAGATAAGGGTTTAGGCCCTAGAGGGCCCCAAGGCTGGCCCAGGCTGGAAGATAAGAGGAGTTAATGGCCTGCCCAGATGGACATGAAGAAACCAATGAAGTGTTAAAAGACCCCAGAACACAAATCACCATTGGACCAAGAGGCATGTGCGGGGTGTGTGAAGAGCGTGTGACGATCAGGTGTCGGAGTCCAGGGAAGCCTGAAAGCTTCTTCTGCTCCTCTGGTGGTTTCTTTATATCCCCAGAGCTCCTCAAAAGTGGCCTAGCCAGCGACCTAGGCTTTTGGAGAAGCTCCCTCCACTTTTGGGAGAACCTGAATGCACGAGAGAGGTGAAGAGATTTTTGTTTAGTGTACCACAGAGAGTTTAGTTGTAGTTTTAGGATTTTGTTCTATGTATTATATAGACACAAAATGGATGCTTTGGGGTGTGGTTTCTCCTTCTTCTTCTTCTTCTTCTTCTTCTCTCTCCTTTCTCTTCCTTTCTTCTCTGACACCAGTTCCTGTGGTGTGGTGGTTGGTGGAAAAAAGTTAGCATTGAAAAGACACATCAATAAGATGAGGGTTTACTGGTGTTGGAAACAAAATAAAATACGTATTACTTTTTGAATGGTTGTTAGTAAGATATAAAAGGTAGCTGCTGATTAGCAGCCATGGCCTTTCTGCCCTGGTGTCCTCAGAGGACGCTGCCTCTGCCTCCGAGGTTTCGATAAGAAAAATAAACAACTCATGAAACAGCAAAGATGTCTTGCTTCGTTCTTTTCAACATGAAGAATCGAAGGAAGAGAATCTCCAGGGCAGAGGACAGGGACAGGAGCCAAGGGCTCCAACCCCTGCGGGGGCCCAGGCCCCCGACTATCAGGTGCACAGACTGTGAGGGTATAAAAGCACAGGAATTTCTTTGTTCGGGGTCCTTCTCTGGAAGCACCAGCTCAAGCTGAAATAAACCAACTCTGCCTCAGAAGCCAGGGTCTGAACTTTTCTTAAACATATAGCAACCCAGATGGGATCCTAGGTCTCGTCTCTGGATCCTCCTGACTCCAAATGTCCATACTGCTGGCAGACAGGTGAGTTCATGTGGGCCCTTTGCAGTGGAAGCTTTCTCTCTAGAATGAGTTTAAATTCTGACACAGAGGCTGGTGGGATACAGGTTCAAATCTGGCACTCCAAGGAGGCAGGATCGAGTCCAACGTTACTCTATAACAGATGACAAGGAGTTCATCTAAGAAAAGTTTAAGTCCTCTGAAAAATGGTATCTGTATTTTGTAAAAAAGAAATTTGGCATTCAAGTCCCTGAAATGAGGTAAAAAGGAAATTTGGGGTTAGAGTTCCTGAAACAAGGTAAAACTGGGGAATATGGCCAGAGTAGAGAAGGGGATGCCCTTGGCTGAAATCCTCCAGAATTGAAGAAAAAAACAAAACCAAAAGAAAAGCCTGGAACAAAAGAGCTATTGAAAAAGTGTGCTATAGAATTGTGTCAGGAGGAATGCCCATTCATCACTACAAAAACAATGATAAATCCATAGAAAACCTGGCCAGGTTGTAGTACACATTTGATCAAAACCATCTAACATCTTTAAGAATATCTTTAGAAAATCACCATTCTAATCATGTGTTGTTGGTTTATATGGGATAATTTGGCTTATGCAAGGAGAAAATCTAAAACAAAAATTGGAAAGCAAATGATGATTGCAATCACAGAACCGGTATCCAAAATGGGGGAGGATGTTCCTCCCTACACTGCAGCTGCTGCGGCTGTTTCAGCTGCTCTGTTTGCTTTTGCTTCTACCCCCCACCTTTGCAAACTGCAGCTGCTTTATCTCCTGCTTCTGTTGCTCCACTTGCTGTCCCTTCGTTTGCTCCTTCTCCTACCTCCCTGCTGCTGCAAAATGCTGGGCTGTAGCCTATGTCCCTGCACACAGTGCCAAATCCCGCTGCTAATGCAACCTAGGACTCTGCCAAGTAATGCCCCAGTGTTAGCATTTTACAACCATTATCTGTGATCCTCAGGAGAATTAACAGCTTGGGGAAGTAAAATGCCAAGGCTAAGGGAGGATGCTGTTTAGAGTTGTTTCAAGTTTAAATGTATATATAGATGTTCATGTGCTTTATTTTCAGCTTTCGTGATCCACAAGTAAGAAGAACCTAGCTGAAATCTAGTATGGTGAAAGTGTAAACATGGAAAAAAATACTGAGTGTAGCCATATTTGTATATGATGGAAGGGAAGAAAGGCAAAAGGTGGCAGAATGGAAGGTGAAAAGAAAGATGAAGGAACAGGAGGCAAAATTATTGGTGACAGTGTTGGCAAAAAAAATTCAGGATAGAAACAGAGGACTGGAAATAAGAGCATATGGGGAAAATGTAATAGCTGAGGACTCACCAGTGTGTCTCTTAGGAAGGGATCTGTTGCAGGCTCTGGATGTAGAAATAAGGTTGGCACCAGAAGGAATAGATTTAATTGTTATGGGAATGAATGTGATAAAAGAAAAAATGAAAGAAGGTATAACCAGAAATGATTTTGGAATACCCTCAGAATTGAGAAAAGTCCCAAAGATATTGTGGAGCTGGATGAGCACAGATGTGGGACTACTGAATTTGGCACAGCCTGTGTGGATAAAAACAATGAAGTGTTAGAAGACCCCAGACCACAAATCACCATTGGACCAAGAGGCATGTGCAGGGTGCATGAAGAGTGCGTGAAGATCAGGTGCACAGATTGTGAGGGTATAAAGGCACAGGGATTTCTTTGTTCGGGGTCCCTCTCTGGAGGCACCCAGCTCGAGCTGTAATAAACTGACTGCATCAGAACCTAGGGTCTGGACTTTTCTTAAACAGTAAGCATCCCAGACTTCCACTTGCAGTTAAGTTCTGGAGCATTCAATTCCTTCAGAACAAGAGCCAGGCATCTGTTAAGGACAAACTTGGACCCTTTGCAGAAATTGCAGAAGGCCTAACAGTCCTCAAAAGTCATTGTTTCTCAAGGTGTAACAACACTTTGTTCATACTTCACAGAAATGTTAAATAGCTGCTGCCAACATTCACCAAGCATTGTTCCTTGCACAAAGACATTAGTGTATAGTCATATTGCACTCATGAGGTAGAGGAGCCATGAACACAGCACATATAGTACATAAGAGAAGTCTGCAGGTATCCCAAGGGGTAGGTGCATATGGCTGGGATAACTATTTCAATACTGTGCACTCTATTTGGATGCAAGTAAGTCCCTGACAACAGATTAAGGGACTCGCTTAACTATATTTAACACAGAAAATGACAGCAAAATTGAACATATGTGAACACGTTATCTGTGAATATCCACTGATGATACTTCAGTTTTGCTATTAAACAAATAATTGCAATTATTCCAAATAATAAATATCTAAATATTCCACATTTATTAGCTTGGCATCAAATTTAAATGACAATTTTGTTACATAACAGGAGAAAAAAACCACCAGACCACCTAAAGGTAAATTCCTGGACAGGTAAAGAATATATGATAGAGCTTCACTAGATGTATGTGGAAGATGGAGTTGCAGAGTTTGGATAGTTGTCATTGTTAAAATGAAAAACATTCAGAAAGACAGACTGGCCAAAGAGGCCAGAGTATCATTTCACTACTGAAAGAGAAGGATGAGACGGAAAACAAGTGTACTTATTTAGCAGAAAAAAATAAAAATAAGATTAAAATTGAACAAAGCATCAAATTCAAAGAGGAAATTCAACTGTCTACAAAAATGCTAGATGCGTAGGTGGTAAACCCAAAAACTTGCTAATATACTAATTAAATTTAAACAGGAAGGTATAATTGAAGCAAAGATTTACATGAGTCAAAGTGCAATGATTAACATTTCTGTGCTTCAGAATTGGCTTCTAGACAGTGATCTTTAAGGTTTTCTCTTTAAAATCTAATAGAAAGAATTGACACAAAAGCTAGAACCATGTCAGATGACCAAGTCACAGGTGATTTGACAGACAACAGAGTGGGGCTCTTTAAACAGTTTAATGAAAACAGGAGGTAATAGTCTCCCAGGGCAAAATAACGGATGCTAAAAGTCTCGAGCAAATGACATTGGAATGCCTGTATTTCAGAAATTATAATTTTCTAACACAGAAAAGCACCATACAGAAATACATCTTATCATACTAAGAAAAAGAACTTGTGGCAGAACTGAAGTAAAAAGTAACTTTTAGAGGGTGTTATCATTACTTGATTACATTTGTTATGTGCAAGCAAAAAAAGTCCAAAACTAGTAGTACAAATACTTCGTGTTTCATGAGAGATACTTGAACAAAAGCAGACAGAATTAGGAGTGAGAACAGCTGCAATTAAATTTAAAATGGGAACAACTAAGAGGCATTTCATAACATTTCATTAAATAACTAGACAGCCTCAATTCCACAAAACAAGAAAGCCTGAAAAACAGTAAAAGGAGTTTGGATAAGAGGGGATATAAAAAGAGAAAGTTGAAATAGGTAAGTCAAAACCTTCAGAAGTATTAAAAATCATTAAAGGGGGGGAGTCAAATGAAGAACTAAAGGGTTCCAAAGATGGGGGGGGCTTTTTTTTGGTTGTTTTTTAAACTTAGTATTTTCATGAAAAAAAAAAATACTTAAAACTGTATTGGTCCTCTACTAAATGGATATGGCTCTTCATATTAACACAAAAAAAAAAAAAAATCCACACACAGTTTGCAAATATTTCTCTTTTGGTTTTAGGGAAACAAAGATCATATTTTAAATGACAATGAAAGGGTTTCCACTACAGCAGTTACTGAAGATGTTACAGAGCAGTTACTAAAGTTAGAACACTGTTGTTACTCAGTAAGTCAAGACACCTCTTATCAAAGGGATAACTGACCAAGAAACCCTTCTGCCTTATAAATCTTGAAATATCACAAAAAAACCCCAAAAACCCAAGGATGGTAATGGGACATGGGAGAGATTGTATACCAAGAGTTAAGCAGTTAGAACAGTTCTAGTGGTTTGGTTTATAAATGCAGCAGTTTTGAGGAACTAGACTTCTGCTAAGCAACTGATTTGGTATCATACAACAAGCAGCACACATTCGTTCTTTAAGTAGTAAGTAATAAACTACATAAGAGAAACTCCGCAGGCAGCTTTGTTTCTAATAGGATACAGTGATATCCCCATTCTGATAAGAAACTTAAATATCTTTACCCATGAGATTAAAAGAAAACCTCTTTACTTACTACTGACAATACCTGTAAGTGACACAAAAGCTGTGAACTAGTAAATTATGAAGAGGATATGATGACGTGAAGTAATTGGAATAACCTGTAAACCAGGAACAGGCAGAGACTGCTTCTGAATACAGGTAAATGTAAGGTTAACTATATAGGAATAGAGAAAGCAGGTTGCAAATGGTGAATGAACCCACCCTGAAAAGCAATTATTTTGAAGAATATTTTAGTTATGGTAGATAGCCATCTAAACATTAATAGTTTGATGCCATAACTAAAAAGGTAATTGTTTTCCTTGTACAAATCTCAACAGTGGCATCTCAACTACCACAAGAGAAGTTTTACTTCTGCACTTGTAGTAAAGAATGTATAGACCTCGGTGCTCATTTCTGGTAGTCTGTAATTCAGAAGTGATGTTGGAAAGGATGAGAAAGATAACTATAAGAATGATTAAAGGACTCAAAAATGCACCCTACAATTAGCATTAGGAAATCAATTTAGCTTCATGATAGATACTAAGATTAACGACTATCTTGGGTCTCAGTTTCTAAGTGTCCATGGGTCATATATCTAATATCAGAGGTCAAAATAGACAAAATATAACAAGTAACTAGAAGCAAATCCTGGACAAATTCAAGGTAAGAACAGGACAATGTTTCACAGGGGAAAATTATTTTTTATAACATACCAAGAATTGTGCAAGCATGTTGATCTGTAAGAGTTTTTAGCTCAAGAGTGCATTTTTTGCCTTTGCGGAACAAGATAAGGATAGTTTAATAGGTGAAGAAAAAGCTACGCGTGTAGGCAAAGCAAAAAGAGGCATTAATTCACTGTTTTGACACTTTCTGGGCCTCAGCATGTACAATACTATTTGGGAAGACAAATGTTATTTCCTCCCTTCCTCCTTCTTTCACATAGCTTTTATTGCTGAGCACAACATCCTACCAGCCTCCCCCCCCCATTGACTTGAGGTTGGGGATGGGGCAAGGGGGGGTGGGCAGACAGGAAAAAAAAGATAAAATCTTGACACTGTAAAAGCACTGCTCAGCAATAGCCAAAATATTGATGATATCGACACTGGTTTAGTCACGAATCCAAAACACAGTATGATACAGGCTGCTATGAGGAAAATTAACTCCATCCGATCCAGATACAGCATTGAATTTTTATTGCTAGCATTGCCCTGGTCTATGAGATGAAGTAGCATGCATAATGCTTAGTAAAGCAAATATCAGTTTAACAAAAAAAAGAGTCCCATATTAGATTCTCAGTTTCCCAAGCCTGATAGGTTCCTAAAACCACCTGACACCTTTCCCAACTTTCATGCATTTGAGTTTTTCTGGCCTTATAAGTTAACATTTGCTGCTACAGAAACCTTCTGTCTTTCTGGCTGAATTCCATTTACCCAGAAACATGGATAGAAGTAGTTTCAGGAATTCTTATCCAACATTCTCTGACATGACCAAGAAAATTAACATTCAGATTAGCAATTTAAGAGTATAAATTGGGAGAGGAGTGACTAGATAATAGCCCTGCTGTAGGTGCAGGTCAGCAACAGGCTCAATTGGAGTCAGCAGTGTATCCCAGTAGCCAACAGGGTAAAACACATCCTGGGGTGCATCAAACACCATAACCAGCTGGTCAAAAGAGGTGACTATCTCTGTATTTAGCATACTCACCTTGAGTATTGTGTGCACTTCTTGGCCCCACAATTAAAAAAAGGATTTGAAGATCCTTGAAGTGCCTTCAGAGGAGGGCAACAAAGCTGGTAAAAGGGCTGGAAGGCACATCCTGTGAGGAGCAGCTGAGGACTGGGTTTGTCTAGTTTGGAGAAATGGAGGCCAAGAGGCAACCTCACAGCTCTCTGAAGCTTCCTGAGAAGGGGAAGTGGAAAGGGAGGTGCTGATCTCTTTTCCCTGGTATCCAGACAGGATCACAGAATATGCTGAGTTGGAAGAGACCCACAAGGATAACCAAGTCCAACTCCCAGCCCTGCGCAAGACCATCCCCAAGAGTCATACCATGTGCCAAGTGTTGTCCAAATGCTTCTTGAACTCTGGCATGCTTGGTGCTGTGACCACTTCCCTGGGAAGCCTGTTCCAGTGCCCAACCACCCTCTGGGTGAAGAACCTTTTCCTAATATCCAACCTAAACCTCCCCTGACACAACTTCAGGCCCTTCCCTTGGGTCCTGTCACTGGTCATCACAGACAAGAGATCAGTGTCTGCTCTTCCTCTTCCCCTCACAAGGAAGCTGTAGACTGCAATGAGGTCTCCCCTCAGTCTCCTCCAGGCTGAACAGACCAAGTGACCTCAGCCGCTTCTCATACGGCTTCCCCTCACAGCCCTTCACCATCTCCATTGTCCTCCTTTGGACACTCTCTAATCTCTTAATGTCTTTCTTATACTGTGGTGACCAAAACTACATACAATATCCAAGGTGAGCCCCCCCCTCCCCCCAGTGCAGAGTAGAGGGGGACAATCACCTCCCTTAATTGGCTGGTGATGCTGTGCCTGATGCATCCTGGGACACAGCTGGTCCTGGCTGCCAGGGCACTGCTGACTCATATTCGACTTTCTGTTGGCCAGGACTCCCCAGTCCCTTTCTGCAGCACTGTTCTCCAGCATCTTATTCCAAGTCTGTCCGTACATCCAGGGTTTCCCCATCCCAGGTACAGAATCCAGCACTTTCCGTTGTTGAACTTCATATAGTTGGTGATTGCCCAGTCTTCTAATTTGTCGAGGTCTCTCTGCAGGGCCTCCCTGCCTTCAAGGGAGTCAACAACTCCTCACAGTTTTGTAACATCTGCAAAGTTGCTTAGTAATCCTTCCAGTCATGTGTCCAAGTCATTTATGAAGATGTTGACGAGAACTGCCTCTAAGATGGAGACCTGTGGAACCCCAC
>VZTN01031987.1:279-45170 GCA_013400515.1 Erpornis zantholeuca | reverse complement strand
TGATTTAATTGTGTCAATTAAATTTTCTGTGCACTAAAATGTAATTGATAAGGTACTAAGAACAAGCCTTAAAAAGAGAATTTGTGATGCATGTACTAACCATGTTTTTTTACTTGTCAGTAAGTTTACCATTGATTTTAATATAAGTTATGCAAAATAGTGCTGGTTCTTCAGTTGAATATTAAGTGTTTATTAAGTCTTGAAACACCTTATTCCCTTATTTCCCTAATACATAGTTGCAAAATTTGGGAGTTTTCAAAAAGCTAACCAATAGAAAACTAGATTTAAAATAACTAAATTTTTTTGCTATAGCCAGTGATAAAGTGATTTTAACTAGAAGTTTCGTTATCAGGGAGCTACCTCTTGGTTGCTTACCAAAAATCAGTTTAACAAGTTTTTACAGGATTTTGTAGTTGATGTCAAAACTGTGAAACTAAGTAGGAGACAGAGTAAAACCACAATCAAATTTTGTGCTCGCTCTCATTCTTTTAGCCCACGTTTCCTGTTCTCTCACTGTAATTTTGATTCTCATGCTCTTAAACCTGGCCCTTCTGCCTCTTTTGTGTTTGGGGTGAGCAAGGCTCAAGGCTGTAACCACTGCCTGGGTTGTTCATCCCCTGACCTGGCTGATGTGCAAGTGTCAAGCCTTGCATTTCCAGTAATTGGAAGTCAGAGATAATCAGAGCCATTGCCTCTAACCAGATGTTTTGCCAGCCTCTGAATGTTCTCTAGATAAGAAGTTTTCAGGAACCAATCCAGCTGCTGCTTTGAAAAGGAACTCTGAACCACTTTTTTGGGGATAGGATATTTTTGACTAACTGCAAGTCTATCAGTAAAAGTTGTAACTTCCTACTTAGAGTTGATTAAACACATTTCCTATTGCAAGCAACAAGTTTAGGGAAAAATTAATTTCAGCTCTTGACTTTCTATGGTGTGTAACTTCTGTAACTGGAGGCTACCAAGGTGCATAGTAATAAAGAGAGGATTACAGCCAGGGAAAGCAAATGCTCCTTCTCAATGCTCTTTTTTCTAAAGTCTTCTGAAGACAAATCTGTTTTCAGTGCCCACATATCTGGACAGTGGGAGGATGCTTGATCATGCTGAGAGTTTAAATTTAATTTTTACTTTATTCACTGGAGAAATTGTAATTCACATTTGAGACTTGACAAAGTAAGAAATTTATGTTGCTGGAAAGCATAACAGATAGACTGATACAGCAATTCAGGCATAACAGATGGCTGAGTTTCAGGAATGGAATGAAAATTAAAGTGAGATTATAAACTAGGTATAAAGTACATCCAAAGATCTGATGCGAGAGAAAATAGTAAGAACTGCTTCAAGGGTCACTACTGGGCACATTTAAGAGTTTGTTTTTTCAAGCTCTTTATAGTCATATGATAATTATTCTATAATAGAATTCTGTGAGTTTAAACTGTATTGCTTTGTGCTCTAATCCTGGCTGTGATAAAACAAATAATTTGTGAGAGGCTGGGCTCCCCTGCAAAGAGAAAAAAGATTCTCTACCTTCAACCTTTCTCTAATGGCATCGAGGAGTTACAATATCATACTGTAAATAGAAATACAATAATGAATTGTAGAGCAGAACAACAAAAAACATGTTTACATGGGGAATACTTTGAAATAGAAGTCCTTGACTTGCAATCCCAATTATTTTCTGCACAGCTGCTCACATTCCAGCAAAAGAATGTCTTGTTTTGAATTAGCTTCATGTAGTTCAACAGGGAGTCTTATTTATAGATCAAAAGTATTCACATGGATCTAATCAGGAATGATATAAATTAACGTCTCATCATAAACAAGTGCAGAGACTTGTAAAGTTTCCCTAATACTCTCTTTGCCAAGTTAGACAAGTAGTTTACAGCTTCTACACATGACATGAGCAGATTTGCACTGCTCTCAGAACAGTGTCCTGTGAACAGTTGTTTCCCGTTTCTAGCAGGTGGCAACATGTATTTGTTTACTGGCTTAGTGGGATACTTTTATGAGAAAAATTTCTGTAGCCTGAGAATAAGGCAGTAGGAATGCTGGCTTTGCAGTAATTGTCTGCGTGCCATGAAGCTGGGAAGTGAATGCTGCCTCCTTACCTTTAGCAGTATAATCGTCTTGAATAACCTGCATTTGAAGTTGAACTGACAAATTTGCTTATTTTTTAATATCTTGAGTGCTTTCTACAAAATGTTGAAATTGATTGAAAAGCAGGTAACCAGACCTGAGGTCTCTGTCTCAGCTGGGTGTACTTTTTCTTACAGAATAGTCTCTTGTACTCTCTGTCCCACCCCTTTCAGCACCCTTGTGCTGTGCCTCAGATGTAACCAGATGGGTGGAAGACAGCCTATTCTAGACTTGCTTTGCCCTAACCACTTTTGGTAGGTGAGAGATGTGTGGTGTAAAGCTGTATATAAAGTGTGGATGGTGCTAAATCATTCTCTACCTTTTTTCTTGTGGACCATCTGTTTTAACAGTTGATCTCTGAGGGTGCCTGCTTGGGCATTTGAGGTACTCTAGAGTTTGTTTGAATTGGTACAAGGTTATGAACCACTGTAGCTAAATGAATTTGTTGATGTTTGTACAGCAGCTTGTCTCGAGTGTGAGAGAGACACCTCACAGCAGAGAGCTCAGCTTGCTTGAAAGTACCACACGTGTTTTGGTGGAGTCTGGCTTCCATAGGCTTGGGAAAATATAAGTTAATTCCTTTCTACTGAGTGAGAGGCAGTAGTTGTCATTGGGATATCTTACAGAAGTCTTCAGAGTGAGTCTAATAACTTGTGTTTAGTGTAGTGGAGAAGTGGGGGTGAAAGAGGTGAAACATTCAAAAGCCAAGCCAACTTTACAGTAGCATGGTAGTGGTTATGGGAAGGGGATGTATTTTCAGATGAGTAAAACCCACATAATGAAAAAATGGAAGTGTCTGTTCTAGCTGGGACTAGATATTTAGTTACACAGAGCTACAAGCCTTGGAATCAGTGTTGTTTAGACTTTGCTTGAATGTGAGCACCTGAAGAAGCCTGAGGCTAAAATTGGCTCCAGTGTCACAAATGCAATGTTGATGGTGTCTGCTGTGACCAAGACTTAATTTTGTCTTTCCTACCAGACGGATGCATACTAATGTTCAGCTAAAACAACAAAAAAACCCCAACCCTGCAACCAAGGTTTGTCCTCAAGAGACTGAGATATTTTGCTGTGCCATGAGCCAGTAAATCAATTAGTCTAAGGTCAGCCTTTCAGTTAATGCTGAACACTTCTCACAGGCAGAAGCTTTAGGGGAGGATGCGGAAAATTTGCAGCTCCTTTTTTTTCACTTGGGCATAGCAACTATAGCAATCATTCATTTCACCCCAACAGCAATATTGGTTTAGATTAGTTACTTAACAGCTGAAACCTGGAGGCATTTTTCTCAATAACAGTACTTGAAATAGTTAACAAATTCAGTTTTAGCTGAGGTTGATTGCACTTGCATGAGAAAATCTCTTACTGTAGATAAATTGTATGTGAAAATAGACTTCTCTTGGCTAATACAGAGAACCTTGCTGACAGAAAATGTCTTAAGCTATGGAAGAGTTTTTGTAAAGGGTTCTGCAGATTGGAATCCCAAGCCTGTGGGGTTTAAGGGACTTCTGCAGGATATCTTGTTCAGCTTCCCCATCAGAGCAGAGCTCTTGACAGCATGAGGTTGTGCTAGTTCTGGCTTTGTCTGCCTCATTTCAGAGATTTCCATGGTGCAGCTTCTGCCATCTCTTTGGACAACTTACTCCTCTGCTGCACTGCCTGTGCCCTGAGGAAAAGGTCTGAGACCAGTGTGACCCTCCCAAGCTGCCACTTTGCTTTTGAGCCCTGTTGTTCTGTTTGCTGCTGCGATAGGCTTGGCTCAGTGATGGTTGTTTTCCCCAAGCTGACTCTTTCAGGACCTTTCCAGCAGGGCTGCAGTCTGTTCCTGGTCTATACTGAGGTGTGGGGTCTCTGTGGCCTGGGTGTGCAATTTTCTACTTCTTATTGGTGCCTCTCTGCTGGCCTGGCCTCCTAGGTTCTTTTGAGCTGAATCTACGTTATGTCAATCCTCCCCTTTGCAAACTTGCTATTGTACTGGATTGGCTGTAGATGTATTCTGTTTCTTCCATTGGTTTGCCGAAAAGGGATTTCAAGCATTAGTAACTGTTTGGATTGTTATGTGGCACCAGCCAAGCCACTGATTTAACTCAGTGGGTTGAGGGGTGCAGCCAGTTTACAACCTGTGTGATCCCTGGTGCAGCTCCTGCTCCCTCACCTTCCCACCGAGACTGCTATGAAATGTGGCACTTTGCCCTGCCCATGGTCTTTTGCATTTGGGTTGGTCAAGCATGGTGTCTTTGTGGTCAATCCATGTTCATGGTGCATAAATACCTTCTCCTTCATCTGTTTTGTGCTTCTGTGTGAGATGATTGTCCTATGAGGAAGTGCTAAAATAATCAATAGGTTGTGTAATGTCTCTGCCATACTAAGTTCCTTTTTGCACAAGTTCCCCTTCAGTATAAGTCTTTTGCTTGATTTTATAGGGGAATTTAGAAAATTCAGCTAGAACATTTCTTTTTTGTTTGGACAATAAAATATTTATATGAACTAAACTGTAACTGAAATAAGCAGAATTCATTTAGCAATTCAAAAATCTCATGCAGAAAACTGGATGTTAGTATTGAGTAGCTTCTGAACTGTAGTGGTGCAGTTTGTGATGGTTTGTAAAAGCTTTCCCTGAAAAAAAACCACCCACAACAAACCCAAGAATTGACTCAAACGTTGCATTCTCAGGAGCTGGAAGAAGATTTGTGTGTATAAAATGTGTATTACTGTGTGGGGAAACACTTTTGTAAAACTTAAACTACAGTGCTATCTGGCTTGGCTGCCTATTGTTTTATTCCCACTAAAGCAACCTTGAAAATTAGAGGAAGGCAGGAATTACATGAAAAGAGAAAGAACAGAATTTGCCTCTAGCGAAACATGTTTACAGTAACAGCTGCTCTCAGAGGAACTGCAGAATGTTCACAAAATAGTTTATTTTTGTGTTTATCTATATAGCCAGTAAAGAATCAAATCAATTGGCTTAGATATATAGGAACCTAGCACTGATGTTCTGAAAAACAGCTACATTTTCCCACATGAGGGTTTTTCGAATAGTTTATGAGTGCTTTTGAAGCATAAAATGTAGCAACAGCGAACAGAAGTCATCAGGATGGTATTTTCTACATAGTTACAGGCAAGAAGGTTTATTTTGATGTATCATAGGCAGGCACTTACTTTTGCAGATATTTACATGATCCATCTTATTTTAATGACCTTTTTTCTGTCTTATAGGACAAAAGGTGAGGTGTCACTGATTAAGTCTTCAAAGTTTACTGATTTAGATAAATTTTTTTAAGCCTCTGCTTTTTTTTTGGCTGCACAGTTTGTTCGTTGTACCTGTCCTGTATAAATGCAAATAGCTTAAGCACAGGCAAAGATCTAAAGTTTTTTATAAGTCATGGATCTAGAAATGGCTAGAAATTTTGCTTCAGAATGAGCAGAAAAAAAGAAAATAAACTGAATTGAGTCTAGCTCTTTAAACCATAAAAAATGCTGCAGTTCAGTTAAAAGCATATGTAGTGTAAAAAAACTGAAAACAAAACAAAAAATGGACATGTGAAGACCTCCTGGATGCAGTAGTTGATGCATGGGCATCCTTGTGGTTATGTTTGTTTGCTGAATTTCCAGTTTCAGTCCTAATACTGCTGGTAAGTTCATAAAGGTTGCTGTATTGCATTAATCCCTGTCTTCTGTTTTAAACTCAATAAAGCTGCACCACTTGGTCATGACACAATCTAATATCTCTGAGAAGACAAGTAAAAAAAGCTCCCAAAGATACAACAGTCCAGTGGCAGCTCGAGTTGTTGTTGTTTTTCCTTTTTTTCCTGTTTGTATGATCTGATTTTACTTGTATTTGTTCTGTTTCATTGTTGTTAGAGATGAAATTTTTGAATCCTGAGCCTTTGTCAGCTATCGAAAATGGGTAAAGTCAGCGTTTATAGTTATAGTCAGCGTCCCAATAGCATTGGGATATATATTTAAAGTTCTTGTTCATTTTACTAATTTACTTTTTTTACTTCATTTGCTTTCAAGAGGTTTCAGACTGGTAGGTACTTGGAGGATTTGCACTTTCAGTTCTTGGTCACCTTTCATACTGTGTTTCCAGAGTTGCACTTAAAGGTGGCTTCATTTGTCCGTCAGTGTCTGTGAGAGTGCCTAACTCCTTTTACAGGACAAATAGAGTTGATTTAGAAGATGAAGGTGCATTCTTCACAAAGAAGATGTAGTTCTAAGCTTGTTTTTTGACAGAGTTCTTCTAATGCATGTGAGGTTTTTTTGGGCAAAGTCCCATTCACTCTGTCAGCATGGAACAACTAATTTGGCATTATTTTTTTTAGTCTCCTGCTACGGACGGAATGTTCCAGGGGTGTGTTTATCCTATCAACTTACAAAAAAAAAACATTTCTCAACATCAGTCTTTGCTCTTCATACTGAACACCGAATCTCATGCTTTCTCCAAATGCTATTACATTTTGCTGTAGTATGTTTCAATGATGTTTACTGACTGCTGTCTTATCTGTATATTTTTAGGTGTGTACACAGAAAAACAACTTAGATGTTCTAAGTACTGCATTTCTTGAATATGATGTAAAAGCATGTAATGGGTTTAGGACCAGATTAACAGTTATTTAACAGCTATTTAAATTAAGTTGTGACAAACTGCATATGGAATATAAATAAGAACATTCTGAAGAGGAGAAATAAGATGGAGCTCTCGTGTATCACCTCATGCTGGGAGTAAAATAGCTTAATGTACTGTGGCTTAAAATATTCGTAAAATATATAATAAAAGTAAGGTATAGAGGTATTTATTGTGTTTTATGCTGTATTTAATGGTGTATTAGGTTTTGGTGCTACAATGCTTTCAATTTTCTCTAATAAATCCAGAATGTACATTCAGTGCTACATTGCATATTTGTTGCTTCTGCTTATGACCCTTTTACTATCAGAGTCAATGAAATGTATCACTTGCAGAAGACACCCCAGGGACAAGTTCTCTATTAAGATGACTTAACAGGTCTTTCATGTCTCCGGGTGGTACAATAAGAACAAGTCTAAAGTCATCTTGGCTGGAATTTCTGGATGCAAAGGGTGTCTGGAAACATCTCTGGTAATTTTTTTCTTTTGAATTTAACGATTTAGTGTGTTCTAACTATAAGAGAGAAAAATACTTGGAATGATTCTAATAAACACTTAAGGAACTGATGCCTAGAACAGAAATACATGGATTAAATTACTCTTTACTTCAAATTGGTAGTAGGTTATTAGGTGCATATACACAACTACATGTCTCCAGAATTGAATTTTTTGTGTTCATCCATCAAAAATTGTGTTTATCTGAAATAGATGCTATTAATCCATTAAGGTTTTTATCAATGATGTACAGTTATAATCAGTTACTAACTGCAGTGTTCTATAAATTTTCTAAATACAGGAATATCTCACTTTTCCTGAAAAGTGTAATGACTTAATATCTGCAGTGTTCCCTCTTGGGAGTAATCCATTCTTACCAAGTGATTTAATTGGAGTTGATTGAACAAGTCACAGAGTTAAACATTGCTTTTAAAGGCCTTTGCTAGTTTGAGAATAGCCTTGCAATGTCTTGTTTTCTTGCAGCCCACACCAAGTATAAACTATATTTGGACAAGGAGGACATAATATGTGTGCTAAAAATGCTTGAATCAGTACCTGTTATAGCTGGGATTTTTTTTTTAATTAAGAAACACACACCTGTTAACATAGAGGTGTGGTTTGCTTTGCCAAGAAGGAAGTATTAAAGGCATTTTTGGAGTGCAGTGCAAAATTCACTGAGCAATATTCACTGTTACTACACTGTACTGTATAATGGGAAGTAATGAAGAAAATCACATTTTAGTGTTTCTGTTACAACTGATGCTTTCAGTTGTTTGTAGCTGAGAACAGGACTGGAGGGAAGGAAGACAGAACAAAGGGTAGGAATGAAATGTGGCTAACCCTTTTTTCTGAAAGGGAGGGGGAAAAGTCACTGCAAGTGTTACAAATACATTTCTTATGTCTTTTCTGGGGGAAAAAGAGAGGGGAAAAAGTCACTGCAAATATTACAAATACATTTATGTCTTTTCTGGGGGAAAAAACCCTGTTCTAGCAGGCACAAGTCTGACATGTTCTTCAATAGAAGACAGCTGAGTTAGTATGGCTGTCACTAGAAGAGAAGACAGTCTATATTTTGTCTTCAAGAAGAAACACTGTCCTTTGGAACAACTCTAGGAGAATCAATATCAAACTGTAAGGGCCTTTTTTTACAGCTTTACTTACTTTTTTTCTTTTTGTCCAGTGAGACAATTTATGCTGCGGGGAAGCAAAGTTCTAATCATTGCAGAATAATCAAACTGAGATTTTTAAACTGGTGACCTTCAAAGTTTTTCATGCCTTGCAGATTCAGTTTCCCTTGTTGACAGTATGAGTATTATCACACTAGTATTTGAACATAAATGCTTCTTTAAGGGTTTTTAATGCATCTTATATAGGCATCTGAAGTTCAGAGTTTCACCATCTTTAACTTGAACTCTCTCTCCAGGGATAACTATATAAATAAACTGTCTTTGCTCTTATGTAGATGCATTTAAATCAAAGAAGCAAAAACTTAATATTTGATTTTGCTCAGTTCAAATAAGCTTAAATCAATGCTAGTAGATACTGACACAATGTTTATTTTTTATTATATATTTGAGGTCTTAGGTCTTTACAAAGGGACTAATTTTACTTTCATTTGTATTAGTCTATTGAAGGACTTTAGTGTTGGACCCAAGGACTGGGAAAAAGGTATTGTCTTCATCTTGTTTCTTGAAACTGAAGTAAGTGCTTCAGGAGGAGACATCAAGGAATCACAGATCAGAGGACTGGCTGTCACATTCTTCAGAGCTCTTTGCTGAATGATGTGAAACCAGGGAGTCCTGCCGTGCCTGTACTCCTGTCTTTTTTGAGTCCCCTTTCCCCTCTGATTTCTTCTTCAGACAAAAAACTTTAAAACAGTTGGAAAGTAAATTGACTGTAAATTATTCTGAATCAGAAGCATACAGGCAGAATCACTTGAATCTCATTTTGTTAGGTATGGTGCTCTGCTTTAGGCTTGTGTAATAAATGTGAGATCACCTGAAAATCCACTCTACTGAACATTTCTAGAGTGCAATTTTGCCTCACTGCTGGTAGAAAAAGGAGGGGAGATGCTCTCAATCATGAATTTTCATAAATTAGTACACCTGATTTTCCTCTGAGATTTTATTTTGTAAGGTTTTATGTAAATTTTAGTCCTGAAAACTAGGAGTAGTAGTGCAAGTAATTTGAGCTTTGTGGTGTTTAGGGTGGGGTTTTTTGGTTGGTTTTTGGTTTCTTTTTTGTCCCAAAGGTGGGAATGCCTGATGTTTTGAATTAGAATTTTGGACTCTGGGATGAGAAGTCTTGTTGTGTTTCTGGAAGACTTCGTGGTTTGCCCACTGACCTGCTCACATTTGCACCTTCATTTTGAGGCTGCAGAAGTTCAGCTGTGCTGTGGCAGGGCACTCCAGGGCAGGAAAGGTGTTGCTGGTTTTGCTGGGCTGGAGGTTGTTTCAGAGTGACCCCAGGACATTTGCTGCACGTAGAGTAGCACCATCACATCCTCTTCCTTTGCCTGCCCTCGGATCTCCACCCACGAGCTCTCAGCAGAGCCATGTCCCCATTGCCTGGCAAAGCTCCATCCTCTCAAGCCTCAGCATTGCACAAAGAGCTGCCATTGCCCATCTGTGGCTTCCCTGCTGGTTTCCAAAACTATTCTCTTCCTTGACTGCCTTCCTGGGAGCTCTGTATTGAGGTGTACACTATATTTCTACCCACTCACTTTCTTTGAATTTCTTTAAATTTGGCTTTTAGTTCTGTGGAGACCTCACTTGCTCACTGTCCTCTGGCAAGGTTTTAGCATAGCTGGGATGAAGCAGTTCCTTAAATTTTTCACAGTAGATTGACAGAAGACATTACACAAATTTTCTGAGAAATCATACTACTTGAGTATTGTTGTTAAAGCTGTTGTTTGCTATAAACATAGGACCAGGCCTTTTAGGTCTGTACTGGGGGGTCTGGAAACTGGCTGATCTTACCTTTTCCTTAACCACTTGCCAGGAATGAGATGCAGGTACACAGGCATAGGTATAGTTGAGATGGCAGATGCTAAGAGGAAATGGCCTGAAGTTGTGTCAGGAAAGGTTTAGGTTGGGTGCCCTGTGGGCAGAGGGTGGGCAGGCACTGGCACAGGTTGGCCACAGAAGCTGTGGCTGCCCCATTCCTGGAAGTGTTCAAGGTCAGGTCGGATAGATCTCTGAACAATCTGGTCTAGTGGAAGATGTCCTTGCCCATGGGAGGAGGGTTGGAATGAGACGAATTTAAAATCCAAATCTTCTGTGATTCTATGACAGTAGACTTCTGAATTCCATTGGAACATTCCCAGAGGAGTAGCCCAAAGAACTTTAGTTAGATTGTATTTGAGCTGTACAAATGTGCTTGAGATTTGAAGATCAAATAAATGTCAAAAATGAAGAATTCCAGAAGTGTTCCATGTCTCTTGGGAAGACAAATTGGACCTTGGTATACAAAACTCCATGGGTTATTTTATGACATAAAAACAATGGGCTGTGCAGTGGAGTCCTGCAGCCTCTGGTTGGCCAGCAGACCTTTGGGCCTACCTGTAGCCACAGATGGACAATAGTTTAATAGCAAAAACCTCGGTTCTCTTCTGTGGGAATGGTAGCTGTGTGTCACAGAGCACGGTTTTGAGCCATTTTGCGTTATTAATCTGTTAATTAATTCTTATATTTCCTCTCTGGTTATCTCAGGTGCAATCTCAGAGCAATAAAGATGCTCTGCTTTTGATTCTATTTGCTGTAATTTTTATTGAAAGGACTGAAATAAGACTGCTCTGCATACATTGACTGCCAAGCTTCTTTTAGCTCTTAAAACCATGAGAGATGCTCTCTCATACATTTGTCATTATATACTGGAGAATTAAAACATAAAATGTGTGGAGGAGAGGAGGCTGCTGATTTGTAGCTATAGAAATTCCTTTCTATTTGCTGATACATGTGCTTATTTAGAATCTATACAGTGTATTTTTTTATTGCTGTTTGTGGAACATAGACATTTGTATAACTTTGTTCTGCTACTTCAGTAAAAGGGTTGGAACAGATGAATTAAATGAATGCCAACACTTTCTTACTGTAATTTTATAACTGGTTATTCCGAGTTATTTTGGAATCGTGAATGGTTCATTCTAATTTAACTTTCAGAGTAATCAGCAGGTGTGATAAATTCAAATCCAGTATACAGATCCTTCTTTTCAGAGGAGAAAAGCCTTCTGTGCCTTTTATTTCAATATTCACTAGTAACCAGTATATATTCTTTAAATAATTTCTCCATATTTCATAGTTTCTTCCTGAAGTTTTCTTAAGCTAGTTGTGTTTATACTGATTATTTGTTCTTGCTATTTTAATCTTCAAAATGTTGAAAGTTTGCTTTAGTTATAAGCTTTTTTTTTGTAAATATCAGTTTTGCTGAGTCTTTTCAGATACGTTCCATTTTAAAGGTTTTGAGCAGTGATTTCCAAAACCAGTAATAAGAACAGCTGTAGTCTTTAAAGCTTTAAACAAAAATGATGTTTTTAAGGGTCAGAGTTTCATGAAAAGCCAAGAATAATTCACAAAGTAATACTTGATGTAATACAGATGGTCTAAATTTCTCGTCCTTGTAGGGCATAGATTTCTTGTCTTTGTAGTTAATCTACAGTGTCCACTTTCAGCTGTAAAAACTTCTGAGAAATTAATCTTCTTTATTTCATGATCCCATTTTTTAACCTCAGTAATCATGCAGTGGCATTAGAGTGAGAACTGTCTAGATGAATTACTGCACATTTCTTTTGATAACATAGGATTTTTACAGTTACGTTTTATGTGGATGCTTTATTCTTTTGTCCATTTAAAAAACTTGAAAGCAATTAATGATCTTGCTGTAGGAAAGTCTTTTTCAAAAATTCATTATAACTTTGCCTTTGGTTTAAATTTCAATTTTGCAATGGAACTGGAGAACTTTCCCATTAATTCTGTATTCATTATTTACATCTCTCTGTTAAGGGATGTGCTACTTAAATGCTCACTTATTTCCATAATGATTGTCCAGTCTATTTGCAGGTTAATGTCTAGTTTATAACTACACTTTCCAGTACTAAAGAGATTAACAGTTGTTCCTCAAATAATTTCTGCAAGCTATATTTCTTTTCCTGAAAATAAACTTGGTTAAAAAATTAAGCTTTTAAAGAAATTGCTCACTGAAGGAAAACAATAGTGTAAGTAGTACAAACTGAATATGGACTTGAAAATCAGGTATTTGTTATTTGCTTTTGTTTGTAGATTTTTTTTTCCTGTCCTGTCTCTTGTGAGTAGCAGGCATAACTCTGAAAACATGAATATGTTGGAATGAACATATAAGTCAACTGGTCTAACATCAAAATTAGAATGACTCTGGATCCAAATAGCCAGTATCAAATGCCTATTGCATTAGCACAGTAGAAATTTTTAAAGAAGATATTTGAAGATTTAGACTGTTATGTACACACATATATAAAATGAATATAAAACTAGATTGTTTTTGATTAATGCAATAACAGCCTGCTTTTAGACCAATGCAAACATAAGGGAAGTTAAGTTAGTCAAGAATCTTGTTTCCATTAGTTCTTGATTTTTCATGGAGTATTCCATCATTCAGGTCATATTTTTTCATTTTAACTGGTTTTTTATGTGATGTTTGATTGATATGTGACAATTTATTCCTGTTGCTGCCTGGTATCATTCACAAGCAGGATTTGTGCACAAGCACGATGTGATCTGAGCAAAGACAGTGTGCAGAACTGGAATACAAATGTTTTATTGCCGAATAGGATTTATAGAGGATAAATAGATTTTATATGTAGAAAAAGCATTACCTCTCAAAATCGTAGAATCATTAAGGTTGTAAAAGACCTCTAAAGATCATTAAGGTTGTAAAAGACCTCTAAAGATCTGAGTCCAACCCAACACAGCTGTGTTCACCACTAATGTCCCCAGGTGCCACACCCACATGTTTTTTGAATACTGCCAGAGATGGTGATTCCACCTCTCCCCTGCACAGCCTGTTCCAGTGTCTGAGCACCCTTTAAGTGAAGACATTTTTCCTTTGTTTCATAAAGGAACATATGAGTCTCTTCAGAAAGAGACTCAATACACACCTTTATTTTAAAAAGGTTTGCTTCATCACAAGCCCCTTTATTTTGCATGGAGTACTTGTTGCATTTGATGAAAGCCAATTTTGAAAGGGATTCTATTTTCAAAATATATTTTTAATAATGCAAGATCTGAAGTTCATGACTTTTAGTTTTCCTGTGCAGTGATAAATCAGTCTTCCTGATTGATGTTCATTGATCAGGAACAAGGACAAGGAGTAATGGGTTCAAACTGAAAGCAGGGCAATTTAGGTTAGATATTAGGAAGAAATTGTTTACTGTGAGGGTGGTGAGGCACAGGCTGCCCAGAGAAGCTGTGGCTGCCCCATCCCTGGAAATATTCAAGGCCAGGTTGGACAGGGTCCTGAGCAACCTGGTCTGGTGGAAGGTGTCCCAGCCTTTGGTAGGGTTTTGGAATGAGATGGACCTCCCTAAGGTCCTTTTCAACCCTTTTCAAGCCATTCCACGATTCACTTAAAAGTTATAACAATATGTTGCATTTAGAAATATATATTGGTGTGAAATGCTTTGATTTTTTTTATAATCCAGGAAATTGAGCACTGAAGACTTGCAGTTACTTTTTTTAATAAAATGTTTGAATATTAAGAGCTCTGATTGCTCTTGAGATGCCAGAAAGATGCATTGAGTTGCATATTATGTATTTAATTTTGATGGAATGACAATCGAGAAGAAAATTTTTTTGTAATTGAGAGTACCAACAATAGTTCTTATAATTGGTTTTAGGCATGGCTTTTAGTGTATAATAGGGGTCAGATATTGATCTCAGTAAAATAAAACTTTCTATGGGGATCATTAAATCATTTCTTCTGTGCTGGCATTGGCCAAAGTTATTACTTAACCTGTCATTGTTATAGCCAAAATTTCCTTTGAAATCATTTACTGCTCGATGGGATTTTTAACTGTGTTAATTAATATGATTATTGGTTACTTCCTAGTAATTAAATATCTAGGACGACTTTTGGGATCTCGTGCCTTTGTCCATTAATCTGTCATTTACTGTAATAATATCCAAGATGTCAGTATCAATTCAACCTTTATAGACTCACTATTAGACTCACTATTATTAATTTATGGCATTGTTCTTTCAGTCCTTGGGATATGCAGTAAAAAGCATCCCATGCCCGTGATCAAAAATTGCTCACTGGATCCATAGGCAGCTGTTTGTTCTCAGGATTTTAGGACGTTTTAATGATTCTTAATTTCCTGTTGGGTTTTTTTCGGTGTTGTCAAATTTGCTACTTTTAATAAGCAATAGAGAATTAAGAATTAGAATGGGTCAAGTGATTCACTCTGGGAACAGTGGCAGATGCTTTGCTGCTTTCTGAGCCTGTTGTGTTTGTGCTGTGCACTTCTCCAGCTGTGTCCTCTGGGGCAATCAGAGCCAGTTAGAAATGGCCATCTAACATCAAACAAAAAACAAAGAAACAGCAATTTTATCCACTGCCAAGTCTGACCAGTGTAACTTCCAGAATTGCATCAATAGCTTATGTTAAATATTAGATAACTGCTTCTACGTGGATGGAAACCAAAATGAAATGTGTCAAGAAGGATTTCTTTCAAAAGGGCACATTCTAAAAAGTTGATTGTTTTACTTACTGGCCATTTAAATAAAACATTTTTATAAGTGTAACTTATAAATGAAGTGAAATACTTGTCATGGCTTAGTTTAAAAGGTCTGAAGTTGCTGTGTTTGCCTTTTCAGAAGTCAAAGATATCTCTACTGTTTAAAAGCAAATCAATGTTCCATGGTATTTCAGAGCAATGTTTGGGTAGTTGTAAAGTAAAGAAATTATAAAAGTTAGATTTCTAAGCTTAATATTTCAATTTCTTTCAAATGCATCTTCTAGCTACTGTTAAATTTTTCATTGCATAGAAATACTTCAAAATCGCATACTCATGCAAAATTTCATTTCTTTCTTTTAAAAAAAAGTAATTTTATCTTACATTTAAATATGTATTGTCAAGGCAGCTGATTGCTGCCTAATTTTTTTATTTTTCAGGGAATGTGCATCTAATGGAAGGGGAAAGTTTATTTAGTGGTATATAATTTTTGCTTTCTAACATATGGTAATATTTTTAGAGTTTATAAATATCCAACTGTATAATTGCCAACCAGTATTATGTGCTCCTGCATATAGATTTCAAAGCATCAGATAACAAACCCATGCTTCAGGAGGGAACAAGCTGTAGTTTCAGGTTCTCTGGGGAATTGCTCCCAGTCATAACTGCTGGTGAGGGTCTCATCACCAGTGTGAATCTAGACTGGCTTACAGGAAGCGATTTGGGGGAATGTATTTCCACACAGAGGTCAAGCCAATGGAAAGAAAACATCAAGGAGAGAGGTTGTTGTCATTGTTGTGGGGTAGCTATTATCTGATATTTGGTTTTCCTCAGTTATAGGATAACTTCCATATAATTTAGGGTGATCTTGGACTTAATGAACAATTGCACTTTATTGAATTTTATCTCTTTCAGGCATTTCACTTTTCTTCAGTTGATTCCAGTGCAAGAATATGTTTGTGTGTAAAGCTGCATGGCACTCCTAAACCTCCTTGCTGGGACCATTCCCGAGGCAAGATGTGGATAAATAGCAGGGACAATTCTCTGAGTGCTAAAGCTGCCTTGAACATCTTGGGGAAATTTGTGGTGGACTTGAAAGTTAGACAAGATTAAATGTTCTGTTTTCAGCTGCAAGAGGAAGGAGGAGATGGGGGATTCAGCAGTGACATACAGGGAGAGGCAGGTCCCGTCTGAAGGAGAAGGACAAGCTCAGCTTTGGGATACAAATGATGAGTGAACTCTCAACAGCTCCAGTTTGTGGTGGAGGAGGACTGACTCAGGATATTCATTTGCAGAGCAAAAATAAATGCCCCTTGTCACCCCTCCTGTGACTTGCTTTCCAAAGCCAAACTGTGCCCTCTGGAAGAAAGAGACTGAACATTTGCGATCTGAGCATCGTAAACTGTAAAATACATCCTCACGTGAGGTGAAATGGATAGGGTTGAGCATTTCTGCACCTGCATACTGCCAGTATTTACTAAAAGCAAGATTTGTGTCTTATTAAAAAAACTGTGAGTGGAGGTTTTTTCCCAACCTGGAATTTTATTAATCAGCCAGAATGGAAATCCTAGCACGAACAGAGAGCAAGCTTTCTAACCTGGTCAGGCGTGCGTTTTCTAAGGGTTTTCTGCCTGATGGGCATTTTATAACAAAGTAATAGTTCAAAATTTAGGACCTTAATTAACAAGTAAAGAACTGACCTAATGCCAGCAACAAATGAATCACTAATACTTAAGGCCATCTGTTGTAGAATTGTCAGATATTCAGAATTTGACATTTTACTCCCTTTATGCAGAAAATTTTCATCTAGATCTTGACATAGAGAAGCTAACAATCTCAGTCCAGATATGCAGCACTCAGATAAAATAAAAGCACATGTTGTACTTCGGTCTATTTTAAGACTTGATTTTTCAGGGAACAATTTTTTATTTGCTTTTGAACTGTAATATAATTGCAAATATACTCGTCTTGCAGTCTTGAACTTCTGATGTTATTTATTCAAGCAAAAGACTTTTATGTTTTCAAATCTAATTATGTATAGGGAGAGCTGTTATTCAAACATTCAAGAAAAGGTTGCAGGGTCTTTATATTCTGGGGGCAGTCTTTGAACTACTTCTGAAGAAATAATACCAGCAACCAAAGCAAGAGGAATATTATTTGGGCCCTGGTTCTCATGTTTTTCCCACATATGCAGATTCCATAATTATTATATTTTCCCTGGTTTAAAATTCATTTATGTACAATAAATTAAACATAAAAATTATGGTGTTTATAATGAGACCATTTAAGTTGTAATTTTCATTCTTGGTTTTCTCTACATGTGAAAATACTATGGTCATGTTGTAGACCACTGTTCGCTTTTGCTTTAAGTCTACTTGTTTTAAGAATCTTTTTGAAAACAAAGACTTCTTTTGTTGCCTACTTGCTTACTTTTAGAGTCAGGGCATCTCTTACAGGATTTTTTTTTGGCATTGCTGCTACTGTAACCATGGTTTGGATATGGTTTAGTAAAGTTGCTGCAACCTGACTTCAGACTGTGGAGGAGGATATTTTGTTTCTTAGTTAAAACAAGCATCTCTTAGTTTTTGTTTTATAAGGAGCACCAGGATTGTCTCTTCTGAAGTTTGTTTTGCATTTGCTGTTTAGAAAAGTAGATATTTTGATTTTGTCTCCTTTGTTTTTGAAAGACAGGACAATATGTTTTTGAAAGACAGGACAAAATGGCTATTTTGGGTTTAACATTAAGCTTTGAAACAGTTTTAAGTATTTTAGTGGAGATGCTAATGCTATGGAAGGAAAAGGTAAGAGGCAATTGGTACTGAGTCTCTTCCATACAGGCTCCCATATTCAAAAGGAGAGCCCAAGTTTCATTCAGTTGTTATGTAACTGAAGGAATAACCCAGACAGTCTGCTGGGCTTAGGAGCTTTCCTTTCCTCACAGTGTAGCTAACAGCTGTGAAGGATCAAGGAGTGATAAGCAATGCCACACAGAGTTCAGGAGTTATCTTGAGGAGGAGGTGAGGAAATTGTGGTGCAAAGAAGGTAGGACAGCAACTATTGTGATGCTCCAAAAGTAAGGAAAACATTAAATACTAAGGTTTCCCAGCTATGAAAGCAGATTCCAAGAGCAGCCATTGAGCACAGTGATTCCTGCAGATCTTCTGATGAACACCCTTTGAGTGGTACTTTTGGAGTAGTTGGCCAGTGGAAGAGTTAAGAGTAACTTGGACTACTGATAATTAAAAGTAGCACAGTCGGGTTTGCCTGGAAGACTTCTGTTTTTCCTCCTGGATGCAAGACTCCAAAACCCTGTTTTTCTCCAGGTACTCTCATTCCAGCCAAATATCATTCATTTGATATTACTGGAAGAGCTCATAGTATATCAGAAATCAATGGGAAGCTGGTCTACTTTATGTAAATTTTTATGTAGACCTTTTTAAAAGTCAGCACTGTGGCAGAGTGTGCCTTGGAGAGCAGCACAGGCCACTACTGAGGGACTCACTGATGGGTGGCGAGTGGATGTCTCCTCTTGTTCTTGGTGACAGTGTGACATTCTCATAGGGAAGAAATGTCATTCTTCTCTCTGGCAGGAGATCAATACAGTCAAATGGTTCAGGGGTTTCTTAAAGAAGCATATTCAGTATATACTGACACAGTCTGACCACCACATCTCCTCTAGGAAGAGTCCCACAAGGAATAATTCTTCATTTATAGTCATCTGCCTGATAAGAGGTGAAGAAGTTTGAGGATGTGAAGTGGTGGCTTGGGTGCTGCACATAATGTGCAGTTCTACTTCTCATCTCATACCTCCAGATTTCTTCTAGAATTAAGGAATGCAATTCTTGAGACATGCAAACTATATCTAACTTCCAGTCTTTTTAACAATTTTTTTGAAGTCTCTACTTAGATCTTGAAGAAATATTATATTCACAGCTTTGGCCTTATTTTCAAGATGTTATGAACTTATAACAGTTTAAAACTTCTACATTAAAACTGCCCACTTCGGTAACAGACATATTCTAAGTAATCAAGAACTAATCTTCCAGTTAATATAGGCTGGAAATTTTATTTCCTAGTGTAGTGTAGGACTGAAATTAATTTCTATTAAAGACTGTTATGGTCTTATCACTTTCCAGATCAGCTGCCAAGTGCACTTGCTTGATCTTTCTTCTGTAACAGATACAAACCAGCATATATGTTCAAATAAGGAAACTAAAAATATCTGGCTGCACAGAGAGTTCTCTTCCCAGATAGAGAGTATAAACTGTGGTAATTTACAGTTACATCAGCTACATGTCAGAAAGATACTGAGATGCTGTGAGGAATCTAGTTGCCCTAAACCCTTCTGGAATAAAACGAAAGTTTCATGCATTTGGACTGACTTAACTATGCCAGGTTATTGGAGTGCATAATGTAGGGATCTTGCATTCTGAGGTGAGCATGAAGAAGCTTCCCAAGATTTCTCACACCTGCCTAATGATTTCAGTGCCTGTTTGTCCTGCTCTGCAAACTTCAGAATTGTTTTACAGGAAAGAGCAAGTAGCTTTGCATTGAAGTGGGTCTCAAAAACTGAGCAAGCTGCTGCTCTGTGACGTTTGAGAGCTCTTAAACGAACAATTAGAAGGCAGAGATGAAGAATCCAGGTCGCAGGTTTTTAAGGTCCTTTCTCTAGAGAGAGACATCTCAGCACTACGTAAACAGAAGAGAGGAAAATCCAGTTCAAAAACTGTATCTGAAAGCAAGTTTTGCAGTACATCAGCAAAGCAACCTGTAGGGACTGTAATTCTCTCCTTAACCTTCCTACTGAATAAAAGAATGACTGGATGAGCTTAAATGATGAATATAGACAAAACAAAATCAGTTTGGAAAATGAGTAGTATTGGTTACAATATATTATATTATATAAAACACAGTTGTCAGCCACTTTCAGATGCATGAGACTATCTAACTGTACTTTTAATTCTTTGTTTCCCACATTCAGTTGTGCTAAAGGATTCAATATCCCAGCCACTAACATTAATCTTCTACATAAGCAATCCCTGTAATTGCAATGAAGATGGCATATAGGATTTAGCAAGCTGTGAAAGTGCACTGTATTATTGTGAGTGAGATGGGAGTATAGTTGGCTGGAAATTTCTTAATGAAATGTCATGTCAGGAGATGGAGATTGACACCGAAGTGTGGGGGAAAGAATTGCTAATTAAACAATTTATCTAGTCGAGTATGAAAGGTGATTGTGGGAAGATGGTCAGTGATGCCTTCAAGTCTGCATGGCTGTTTCCAGGAGTCCAAGGGGGAGGGAGCCACAGTGGGAAATAAGCTGGTAATTAAACTTGTAGGCATTTTTATAGAATTCAGTAGTATTTTCTGTTTTGACAAATAAATATTCTAATAGTTGGGGTTTTTACAGCAACAGCTTACAGCACTTGCAAGCTTACTTTTATAGATACAAAACACAACATCTTGGTGTGACTGTGTAACTGTGGATGCTCCATCACTGGAAGTGTTGGATGAGGCTTTGAGTGACTCCATGTGGTCCAAGGTGTGGAAGGGCAGGGGGTTGGACTAAATGGTCTTTAAAGGTCCCTTCAAAACCAAACTATTCTGTGGCTTATGGGACTGTGGGTAAAGGAACAAAGCTTGACAAAGATGGTTTAAGTTAAAACATAAAAGGATGTAAATGGAACTTGTCCCTTGTTTGGTCTCTTGTCTTACATTGCCTTTTTTGCTTCATCAGGAGGGAAGACATTTTTCCAGTATCTTGTGGTACACTTGAAAAATCCTTTTTATGTAGTTACACCTGCTCATAAAGAAATGTGGGTCTTTTGACTCCATAAACTTCCAGAGGATTTATGTACCAGATATCCATAGACTTACATTTCAGAAATGTAAAAGAAATGTGGAACTGCTATTGCTAAATGTTATTAATGATCATGTATAATTTGCATAATTTATAATATTTTAAATATTGATTTATGGAACATGCGGAGTAAATCCTCTTAATCTTTACCATTTTCTTATGTTTAGGTGATAGAAATTATCTTTTCATTAACGTGGAAGAAAGAAATGGTCCAGCATTAAAAAAATCCCCAGCAAAACAAACCCAAACACATGTAATTTATATATGGCAATGTACAATTTTTAAAAATACCTTTTTAATTTAGGTACTGCTAAAAAATTCATTTTACCAGGACACCTGAGCAAGCAATAGCTAAATATCCAGACCAAGTATCTTTTATTCTGACTGCAATGAGTTGCCATAGTCTGAAGAGTAGGAGCTATAGCACCAAGCAAATACCTTGGTATTTTCTTTTTTCAACCAGAACATAACTGGAAACAGCCTCTGGCAGTCTAATCGTATAAAATGATTAGTTTTTTGCTTCCTGTTTTTTCTTCTTTCTTCTTCTAGTAACTAAGCAAAAAATTTATGTGTAGTCGTTAATGAGTGAAACAGTTAATCTTCCTTTCTTAAAATCTATAATGAGTATTCTAATTAACACAAAATACTACAAAATTAATTTACACCTACTTGGTTTAAGGATGCCTCACATGAAGGGTGTCAAGTGTGTCCAATCTAGTGTTACAGGGCTGCACATCTTGAAAAGATGTGATGTTAGCTTTCCATAGGAAAAAAAATTATATTCTAAAGTTTGTGGTGTTGTGATGCTGATCCTGCAGTGGTTCTATGTTGCTGCCACAGGGCAGTAACATGAGCAAATGAAAAATGTGACCAAGAATCGTATTTGCCTTATCTGTAAAAAGTTATTTCACTAAAATATTTTCTAGGTATAAAAGTAATATTGCAGAAATAACGCACAATCATAACATTTAAATATTACACAGTTTACCTCTCAAGTGGAAAGTAAAATATTCCATCTCAAAATGTTTTTCCGGTACTTGATGTTCTTTCTTACAGCAGCAAGGGTGCACATATCCATAGAACCATAAAATACTTTGAGCTGTGAGAGGCCTTAAAGATCACCCAGTTCCAACCCCTGCCATGGCAGGGACACCTTTCACTGTGCTTGGTTGCTCCAAGCCCTGTCCAGCCTGGCCTGGCACACTTCCAGGGATGGGCCATCCGCAGCTTCTCTGGACAACCTGTTCCAATATCTCACCACCCTCACAGTAAAGAATTTCTGTCTAATATCCAATCTAACCCTGCCCTCTGTCACTTTGAAGCCATTTCCCCTTGTTCTGTCACTCCATGACCTTGTCAGAAGCCCCTCTGCAGCTCTCTCTTGGCTGCTTTAGGTACTGAATGGTGCTCCAAGGTCTCCCTGGAGCCTTCTCTTCTCCAGGCAGGAGACTCCCAGCTCTTTCAGCCTGTCTCCATAGTAGAGGTGCCTCAAGCTTCTCATCAACTTAGAGACTTCCTTTGGACCTGTAGTATCCAACATATGAGCGTAGACATAAAAACACGGGGCCACAGTTCTTTGTCTAAACTTAATTAGCCATAACTAAATTTCTAACCTAAATGTCTGTAGATGTAATTTCTTGTTTACTTTAGGAGTAGAGCTTTCTTTTTCCCCCACCCTTTCTTTTCCACAGCACAATCGTATGCTTTTTTAACCAGCAGTTTAAAGCTGTAAAGCACAAGTTTCTGGACATCCATGGGCTGCTTTTAATAGTAGATCTGTGTCAGATGAACCAGTTTCACACATAGAGTAGGCACGCAGTTCATGTGCCTGGCATTTTGATGTGGGTTTGTGTCTTTCTTGGAGACAAAAAAAAAAGGTTCAATAAATCAATAAAAGGTTAAAAGTAATCTTTTCTCCTCTGTGATTTGAATCCTTTCTAGCAACAGAGATTCATGAAATGCACCAGTAATTGTTTCCTTTCTTAGAGAATTCATTAACCAAGGCATTAGCCTTTTCATTGTCATGAGCGCTGACTAATACTTTGCATCCTGTTATGCTTTCTCAGATGCATTAAAAATACATATTATTCATATGAGTTTCTGATTCAAATAATGATAATCTTCTGTTTTGAATTAGAGGGAGTTCAGTTTCACTGCTGTTGTCTCTCAAAATCCCTAAGATTGCGTTTAATTCATTTACACAGTTGGTGTCTCTTCTATCCAAATCTCCAAAAAGGAGGAAGGCTTCCAGCTCTTCTGGCTGCTCAGAAAATACTTAGTGGAGATTGATCTCCTTTCAATGTAATTGTCTTTCTTTTCAGACTTTGAAAAATGCAGAAGTGATTAACACTGACCTAACAACTGACTTGTTTGACATTTTTGGCATTTTTAGATGGTTTTCATTGGGAGGTTCCAAAGTACTTTGTAAGGTGGTAGTTGTGACAGGATCTCTGGGCACTGGGCTCTGGATCTGTGTTGGTTTATGAACCAAAGCAGCACTGGGTGAAGTGAAGGATGCACCCATCAGGTTGAATTCCTCAGGTCAGGAGACTAAGAGGCAAAGCCAGGAATTCAGCATGTGAGTGAATCAGGTTCATGATGTTAGACCACAGCAGTTGCTTCATTTTCCTTCCTTTAAATCTATTCAAGACTGAGACTGAGGCTTGTTACAGTGCTGGTCTTCCTGAAGAAGCCTGTGCTGAATACCTGAAATGGAAGTTTTTAGAGATATTGTTTGGTGAGAATCATAGCTGTAATATTGCTTAATGAGTGAATGTTTTCTGACACTAAAGAAATCATTTCAACTTTACTTAAAATGTACGTGTCTTAGGTTGCTTGCCACTAATAATTTTCTAATAGCTTGAGTTCTTCAATGAAGTTTTATTCATGACCTAGAAATCGGAGATAGCAGAGATGCTTCCCATCTGTCTGTAGTCATACACATCTGCAGTAATTCATTTTCAGCAGTGAGTAATTTTTGGCATGTGGACAGATGTATAATTGAGAGAGAATGCTGCTAAGGGAAGAAAAAAGCTCTGGGAAAAAAACCCTTATGGTGAAGACAAATACCTCATAAAAAGCTTCTAATGACAGAATTACTACCACAACCTCTTCTACTGTTTTCACCATATTCCCTGTCAAAAAGGCCATTTTGCAATCCTGTGCCATAAAAATAAAGGCTTATGATTATCAAATTATTACACTAAATTTTGGAAGGCATTTTATTTGGTGCTAAAGTAATTAAAAAGATAGAATTGTCCAAAAGGGAATTCACAGTATAAAAAAAATAGTGGACAATATGTCAAAAACCCGTAAGCCTTGGTTTTAGTGGTGTGCTGACAAGAGGTGTTCTTGGCCTTACTTTGAACATTTTTATCAACAGGAAAAGACATCTTCACTATTTAATAGAGAAAAAAGTGGTGATGATATTGAAGGTCTCTTCCAGCCTGGATGATTCCTGTGAAATTGTATTCAAATTTTGGGTCATAAATACAGAAGGAGACACTATTGGCTGTATTGCTGGGGCAAAGAACCCCATGCTAAAAAGAACTGGCTTTGCACTGGCAATGGAAAAACTGCTGAAGTGAGTGCAAAGTCTTTTAAACTCACATTTGGTGTCTGAATGTATTCGAGGACTGTGAAAGAGAGTGGTGAAAGTTCCTCTGCTTTGGCTATTGATGTAACTGCTCCTGCAGTTACAGGATCATGTTCCAGCACTTACTAACCAGTATAGTAGTGACTTGCTCTTGAATTAAAGGATGCACAGGTTTGACACAGTTTAGGATCAGAAATATGACTTCCTAGGAGAGTATCAATGGCTTGGTGATGCCTAACAGGTACCTGCGTGAAGAACATCAGGGAGTTCTTCTTTCTGCTGGGCAAAGCTGCAAGAAAATCTAATAATTGGAAGAAATCTAATAATTGGAAGGAAACCCAGACAGTAATAAAGGACACTTACTGCTGGAAGAGCTTTCCATGTACTAGGGTGGAGTCTATGGCACTGGCAGTTTTTAGATTATGATGATTTTCTAGATGAATCTTAGGCTTTTCAAGTTGGAGAGATAGTCAGTTTGATGATTCCAGCAGTACATTTGGGCATGTGTTAGTACTAACAGGTTAGAGGTACTAACTTGGCTTCAGTTTTGCCTGAGGATGTTTTCTGTGCATCCCTGTGAGCTGTGGACCTTGCTTTCCATGTGGCTGGATCAGTGCATTTTGTGGTGTGTCTGCATTTCCTAAGGATGTAAGGGGTGCCCATGTGTCGAAGGGGCTGCAGCTCCATCTCTCCTTTGGCTCCATCTCTCCATCTCTCTGGCTCCAGAAGTGGCTGCTGGTGGGTGCTTGAAGGAAGTATCCTGTTTGTTCTGCTCTTACTCTTTTCATGCAGCACCTCATTTCTTGGCAAGTGCTGGATGCTGAACTAAACAGACATTTGGTCAGTGGAACACAGTGCAGTCATTGCTCACTGTGAGAACAAAGCATGTGCTGACATTTTCCCTGCCTTTGGCATTTACCAGCTTATGGATTTCTGACCTGGGTTGGTGCTGTTATTATCAGTGGCCACTGATGTGTTCTCCATAAACTTGTCTTATCCCTTTTAAGAACCACTTAAGGTTTTGGCATCCACAATACCTGTGACACCAGATGTTACAATTTAATTACATACTCGATGACAAAGCTTCCTGTTGTTTTTAATATTCTGGCTTGCTATTTCACTGTGTGCTCCCCAGACGTTGAGTTGAGACCTGGAGTGTGTTTTATATGCCTTTGTTGCACTCCACTCAGTCATGTTGTCTTCAGGCTGGGGGAGTTTCTCAGCAAGCCTTGGACTGTGCTTACTGCCTGTTCAGCCACTTTTTCTAGTCCTCCATCTTTTTGAAATAGATTCACCTTAGATTTAGGTAATGTCATTAGAATGTTTGGGGGTTTAGTCCTTTTCTGAGTAGCTAACATGCTTTTTGGGGTCTAATTTGGTAATGGCTTCATTTTTGTGATTAATTTATTGATCTTGAAGCTCCCTGTACAGTTTCTCTTAGACTGTACTGACATCTAATGGTAAGGCAAAGTGGCTTAACTGTACTTAATGGCAAGATAAATTGTCTGACAGGCAAATATAATTATATATTTCCTTCTTAATTCAGTATTAGTTATCCTAAGATGGAATAACTTCAAATTTTGCACAAAAAGGCTGACATATACTTTTTCTTCTGGCAATTAATCTCTTTCTGTTCTGTTCAATGTGTCATACTTACTTTTAAGTGTAGCTTGAATCTTTGCAGGAATATTTTTGAGCACAGTTTCATACTGCAGAAGTTTTTAGTATAAGTAACAGGATCTTTGGGAAAGGATGTAAGATGTGAGAACAAAAGCTGTCCTGCAGAACTTCTGGGGAGGATGTTCCAGTGTTGGTGTAGCAGTCTCTGCTGCCCTTTGAAGAAACACCCAAACAAAAGTCTTTGTCCTCTTTTACTCGTCCTCCTATTTGAGGTTCCTCCATATCTTTAATTGGAAAGTTTTCAAACTCCAATGGATAAGTACATTAAAGAATACTTTTATAAATGGAATATAGAAAGAAGAAAAAAGTTCAAATATCAATCTTTCATATTCCATGCTTAGGTGTAATACACTGTATAATATCAAGACATAAGCATTACCTAACTTGCATTATGAAACACCAGTCCTCTGATCCAAAATTTCTATTTTATACAGAACTGATACTGCTGCTACTGATATTAGAAAGGCTGAACTACAAACTGTAGAGCTTTCTAAAGTGGAGTGTTCCTCTGTTACATCATAAACTTTATTTTTCCTTTTCCCAGTGTTAGAGCTCATTTCTTGCCATAGCCTCAGAAAGTTGAGCTCTTTGCTAAGTAAATACATCTCTAAATTAATGTTCAAATGAAAGAAATTTTTCACATCATTTTATATCATTTTACTTTCTGTTCTTCGTCAACAGAACTAGATCCTCTCTTTTGCCAAACACAAGGAACTTTATTTTGTACTACAGAAATATTTTGAAATTTAGATACATTTCCATTTCTCAGTAATAACTTTGTGGTGTGGTTGACTTGGATATAAAGATTTTTTTATAGTGGGGGTGAGACACTGGAACAACTGCCTAGAGAATTGTGGAGGCTTCCTTATTGCAAGTGTTCAAGGCCATATTGGATTGGGTTTGAGCAACCTGGTCTAGTGGAAGGTGTCCCTGCCCATGGTAGGAGGGTTGGACTAAATGATCTTTTTACTAACTGAAACCAACAGTTACTGCAAAATGAAATTCATAAGTATTTAGGAAAATGAAAGTATTTCTAACATGAGGAAAACCACTTTCATTATATTTACTTATTACTTCCAGGGCTGTGCAGATTGGCCATTTCAAGGCTTGTGAGGTGTGATGGAAAACAGAGATATCATCAGTATGGATGTGAAGGAAGGAGATGTAAAGCGTTGTGTGGGTTGTCTTGGAAATTGAGCTAATTTTTGATCATCAAAATTATGGCACTGGAATTTGGAATGTAAACTTATATTTTTTGTGATAGCCCTATATCATACTTTTTGATAGTTGTTGATAGAGATAAAAAATAATTGAATAATTCACTATAGTTTCAGACCAAGGAGCATAAGTTAGAATGGCTAAGTTAAGTGAAGGTTCAGATTCCCAAGGGCAACACAAATCTTCATAGCCTCATCCTCTAATGACCTATCAACCTGTTCTGTGAATGGCATTTCTGTTTTGAATTTCTTACGCTTCATCTTGTGATTTGGGGTGGCCTACAAATCTCTGCCTGCAAATGACAGTGGGGAAAGGTAGAAATCAGCCTTCTGCAGTTCGTAGCCTATGGGTGAAAGTCTGTGCTCAGGAGAGTTTATGCTCTGCATCTCTTTGAGAGTGGGGTAGCTAATCTGAGGTGATGCAGTTTTTCTGTTCAGATCTAGTTCCAACACAGTCTGGTACGTGCCAAACTCTCCCATTGGACTGATGCAAAGGAAAAGGTCCAGCTCTGCATGCTGCAACATTTTGGGTTTGAGGGGAGTCCTTCCCACCTCTTGTGGAATTTGTCATAACCCACACATATACTGGGTGTGTATAATGAGCCCACTGTTTTTCTCTCTTAAAAAAAATTAATTTCTTAGTTTGCTTCCTTTTCATCCTCTTTCCCTGGAGAGATGATGGTTTTTGAATGGGTCTTCCTTCAAATGCTCTCACTCATAGCTGATGTTTGTCCTTTATTCATTACCAGTATTATCTGTTTCGAAAATTGAATTCAGAGTTGACTTACTTGTTTATCATTTCTGGTTTAGCCAGTACGATCTGCTGACTCTAGAAACATGTTGGAGAATCACTTTTCCTTTTATCTTGAAGTCTCAGAGTAAAGCTCTTCCTTTCTTAAGAAAGAGCTAAATGTTCCAGCAATACCCGGAGACAGATCCTCTCTAAAAATACACTGGAATCATCTGCTTTACTGAAGGAAATTTTCAACTGTGTATATTTTGATCTAAAATGTGTACTGCTCAAAAGGGTTCTGGGCTTTGATGGTATCTCAGATGGCTTTGTAGGTACTACTTGACATGTATGAAAAGCACTTTATGTTCTTAAATCACTTGGATTCTCACTTAACCTTAAAATATTGAACTACAGAAGTCTGGTCTTAAATACTATTTGGTGTTTGGTGTTCAGGTTTTTAGATCATTAGGCACTGTGCTTGTATTTTTAGTGAATTTCTCAAATACAATTATTCATGTTGTGGTTTTGTAATTGCAGTAACTAACACTTCCACAATTACAAGGCTTTTGTTTTGCTGGGAAGCGCTTCCCATATCATCATCTGCTCTTTCTGTCGGAACATGATGAGTAATAAAACCGTATGAGAGTTCAACTTAGAATGGTGTTAACATGTTAATTTACTTTTTGCTCAGTTTTTTTTAAAAACCCATGACAACTTACTATCAATAAAATAATTTTAAAACAGTGGTTGAAAGCAAAAAAATACTTGATTTATATGGTACACTTTGAAGCTACTGTAGACAGAAAACATCTGGTGACACTTTCAGTGGTAGGTCAATAGTTACAGATGGTCTGTTCTTTACAGCTGTCATCCAGCTTTCTATGCAGAGTGACTACAGTGGAAAAATCTTTTGCTGAATGAATAAACAAAACAGCACAAGGAGGCCAGCAGGCATGTATGTTTCTACAAGATGGGAAATTAAATAAGCTAAAATAATTTAAACCAAGACTAGTGTTGAAAGTGTTCATTATATTCTGGTTTGGCTTTCATGCTTTAGATCTTTTTATGTGATAATTGAAGGAAGTAGATTAAAAAACAGAAGTGATAAGCAAATAAATTAAAGACTAGTTTAGGGCTGATCCTTTGCACAGGTTTGGGGTGTTGGCTTAAGCAAAGGTTGGTGGTTATATAGTTATAGAGCTGCCTTTTAAAAATTATAAAATGTGTTTTAAAATCTTTATAAAATTATTATAAAATTAGATTTGATGTAATGCTCATGGAATCTTAGAACACGTTCAATATTGAAGAACATTATATTTTAGAATAATACCAATGTTGAGAAATGTACAAGTGAATTTCTAAAATGGCAACATTCTTGTTTTTCAAACAGTAAAATAAAAATGGGATTCTGCATTCCTCATCAATTTTTCTTCTTCCTTTCATGATAGGATGTTATATTCAGCTGGAATCAGACACTAAGGAAAACAGCAGAAGAATCTTGAATTTGAGAATAAAGAGGTGTGGAGGGGAAGTGAAGAGGAGGATGAAGCTGAATGAAGTGTCAAAATCATGATGAATGTTGCACATTAACTCAATTTTAAATAAAAATAAAACCACAAAGAGGGAACTTTATTAAAAGTCCCAATGCATCGAACGGGACTGGCAATGATAGTTTGCAAATGTGTTCATTAGTTCTTGATACTCAAAATATTTTTTCTTTATCATTTCACTTGGAGTTCATGATTCTTGATCATATGTTAATGAAATGTGCCTGTGTTTGGTTTTAGAGAAGTTCAACCTCTAGAAAGAAGCAAGCAGATTTCTAGGTTCAGTCACATGTAAGGCCATTTAATCCAATCCACTGATGTTGAAAGCTGTTGGGCAGGAGTAAAAAGATACAAGGAGGTTGATTATTTGGCTCAATTTAGTGTGCAAAGTGCTTGTACTACAGTGCGCTCTGCATTTGTTTCTCAAAGTCTACTCAGATACTTAAAAGTGAATAAAAGTGGTGCTCTGATTATGCTTTATAGGGCATCTGTATCCTTAGTTTTACTCCGTCCACTTGCTCACAAGCATTTCATATTCTACTGCTATGATTAGGTTCTCGCTGAGGGATTTTTCCTCCTCTCTCCCTATCTCCTCTTCCCCCTTCTCAGTGGTTTGGGTTAAAATGCAGCGTGCTTGTTGTGATGCCCTTATGCTGCCTTGCCCAAATACACTGTATCTGAAAAGTGCCTTGGCTGTATCTGCTGCCAAAGAGCTTTGCCTGGTCATGCATAAACCTGCTCCAAATGCCATTTGGTTGACAGAGATGTTGGCATTCTCTGTTGTCACCAGGGTGTGTTTCCTCGCGTCTGTGCCCCTTCACTTGGTTTCCTTCAACTTCCAAGCTGAAACTCTGGCTTGCTTTATTGTCAAGAGCTTGAAAGTTGCAAGTGAAAGGAGTGTTTTCTCTCACTAGGAGCTTTGTGACACAAAGCTGTGGCTTTCCAATTTCATCTCAGGTGAACCTGTTTCTGTCAACTTATGGGAATATGGGCCTGTGCCTTCCTGGGATACCTGCGTTGACTGACAGTTTGTTCAGTGGAAAGGCAGAAGAGTATTTGGCTGTCAAAAGGCAGAGAACAGCAGCTGTCTTGGAGCATTTCTATACTGGCTTGTCCGAGTTGTGCTGTGTGCTTTGTATCCCTGTGTTCAGAAGTCAGTTTGCTGTGAAATACCAGTTTACCTAATATGGTTTAAGAACTTTGTGGGTTTTTAAAAATTCTTTATAATTTTAAAGTTTATCTTTCTGTTCACAGGTGGAAATAAGCTTATAAAAGACTGAGCATTTCTGCCTGGTGTCTGTCGTGAGAAGACCTTCACCAAGCTGTGTGGGGACATTCTTTGAGCTTCCACTCTTATGTCTCTAATGGACAAACACAAAGTGAAGCGGCAACGTCTGGATCGCATATTTGAAGGTTGGACATTTCAATTTCTAATGTTAACTGTGTTCATTTTGTGGAATACTGCTATTTCTGAAGACTGGAACTTTGCTTTTGGTCAATCAGAATATTTTTAATTGACTTGTAGTTCCTGTTGAGATAAGATTGAATGTGCACAAATGCTTTTTTTGGGTGAAAATGGATCTAGACAAATAAAAGAAACTAGTCTGTGATACATCCTATAGGTGAGTTGGCTTTCACCTTAGCATTTTACAACATTCTACCCAAACACTGTAAAGGTTGTGGGTTTATATAAAACAACAATTGAAAAAGAGCAAGACGACCACAGAGTGCTCTCAGGAGTCTTTCTCTACAGGCTTACTTCATGTAGATTGATTGAACAGCTTGTATCTGATCCTTGAAAGGAAGTAAAAAGTCAAACGAAAACAAAACAAAAATTGCAGGAGACCTCCAAACTTTAAATGAGTATTAATAAAATAGCCTGAATTCTAGTGAAAGGAGTTGTAATCATTTGAGTCTGTCATTTTACCTTAAGTCACAAATGACAAATTGCATATTCCTGGTTTCTCTCCAAATGGGCTTTTAGAGCTGATATGGAAGCAGGTCAAGGGATAAGGTGTACTTTTTATAAGAATATACATGATTGATCTGGACTAAATGCATTTTTATGTTAAAATGTTAATTTCTCAATAAAAGACAAGGGAATAGTTTATTTATTTTTGACACAGTGGGAGACAGTGTTGAGACTGGTGGGTCCATGATCTCTGCATCATGTCTAATGATGTGAACTGCAGGTAGAATATTTGCTCCTCCACATGTTGGTCTTGCAACCCTTTCCCAGCAGCTGTGTTGGGTGAGCAGTCCCTGGCAGTGCATTTTTGCCCCTTTCTTTGTGCCAATATGAGTGTGACCCTACAATGAACTATGAGAAAACAATGAGAAAACAACTCATACCAAAACCACCTTTTGTTGGTGTATTTTCCATTCAGGTAAATTCCTCAGTCCAGGTCACTGTTCAGCTGACAGAGCAGTTGCAGTTGGAAAAGCTCAGTGGTGTTTGCTGGGACTGTTAAGCCTAATGTAGCCAGAGAAAGAGACATTGCACCCAACACTGAAAGGTGCAGTTCCACATTTGGTTTGGGTGATTATTCTCTCTTTGTCAGTCTCTTCTAAAATTGGCCAAGCCCACCCATGGTTGCCAGGTCCAGATTGTTATTGTGTCCCACCTAGATGGGCTGGCCAAGTGGCCAGTTGAACCTGCTCACAGGGGACTGATCCCTGCTCAGAGAAATGGGGAACTGACTGCAGAGGACTGGGAAATTGGGAAGGCTGCCCCACTTTGTGTGCATCTCTGCAGCTGGATCAGTTAAAAATGACCTAGGAGTCTGCAGGCTCCTCTCCTCTGCTCCCAGTCTCAGTTACCCACCCTTGAGTTTCTGTATCCAGCTCTTCAATAAAAAATGGAGAATATTAACTTTTTCTTTTTTTTTGGCCTGTGTTAGTCAGCTGAATCAGCAAATTAGGAGGAATGACAAAGCTGTCTCTTTTGATGGCAGCCAGCAGTCAGAGTGGCTCAGCCCACTCTGCAATTTGAGCCTCCTTATGGGCTTATTATACTGAGCAACAGAACAGCGTAAGAGGCAAGGAGTCTGTGATGACGTGGGAAGGAACATTGCCAGGGACAGAGGTGACAGACCCGCAGCCACTGGGACTGAAATAGCAGTGGCTGCCCCCAGGCTTCGTGCTCACATCCAGTGATGCTCTTTAATCAGCTCCTTTTGTCTGGCTTGTTTTTCCCAGCCCTGCACCATTCACTGCATCCTATGGTAAAATCTGTGCACCCATGCAGTGGAGGGAACTGATCCATTTGAAAAGTAGTGTAGGAGAAGAAGGTGTTTTTTTTAGCCACCTCTCTGCTTCCTTAATCCCATTTACCAAATAGGCTGGTTGGGAAAATAGAGTGGGAAGGCCAGGTAGAGGATGATCAGGAGGAGAGGGGATGAAATAACAGATATGGAAACAAGCTTGGAATTTTCTAATTGTGGGAACCCAATTTGGCTCTTTAAAGTGCTGGAGCTGTTTTGCTCTTGTGTGTCTATATGTTCAAATGTTCTTTGAGGCTTGTAAACACATTTCCCTGGCTGATGATTTCAAATTGTGTAAAAAAGGATAAAACTAGGGGGTTGGTTTGAATTATAATGGCTTTTTTCTACGTGTGGTCCTGTTCAGGTTTAAAAATTAATTATGCAGAATTGTTCTCTGATATATGTGCCTTACATAACACAACCTAAATATTTTATATTTTAGAAATATGCGTGATGTTTTATAAAGCTCAGGGAATGTAATGAGCTGTAGAGCTATTAAAGGTGATTTATCTTCTTGGTCAGCTTTTCTGTTCATCAGTTTGTGCATTGCCTCCTTCTCTTGAACTTTCCCTTAGAAGAGAATATTTTAAAGGTGCACTTTATTTCTATTGCAAATTCACTTAAAAATAGGCCTCAATAACTTGCTAACTACTACTAACTACGTATTTTTTCATGAATTCTTGAACATAATGTGAGATGGGCAGACATTAACACATCTTTTTGTCCATAAAGTGCCATTTTGATGATGCCATACAGCACTTCATCACTTTCTGTATCCCTGTTCGAGGAGGGGATGGTAATTAGTTGAAATTCAGTTTCTGAAAAATGAGTGTTGTGGGCCTGATTCTCAAACAGAAATGCTCACATTGGGAACATGAGCACGGGGTTGCACACAGCTTTTTCTGTGGAGTTGATGGATTATCACAAGTGCTCTTGGAAGTTCAGTAACTGTGCATGCACAATGTTATTTGAGTTGGACTGCTTTCCTGTGCCTCTAGGTAACTTGCACACTTGCTTGTAGCAGCTAATCATGCAAATTAAGCAAACTGATCAGGCATCACTGGATTTACTACCAGCCAGTGAACTAATGACAGTGTGGTAGTAGTACTGCTAAATTGCAGCTGATACTCAATACAGGAAAAAAACCCTGTTTCTATTACTCTGGGAGCAATTAGTTCTCTCTTAATGTAGCTGAGTAAGTGATTTTGTCTCTTAGGTATCTATGATCCCCTTTGATGATTTCTTAAATATGAAATTGAATATTTGCTTTTAATCCCAAAGCTGTTTGCAGTTACGTTTTTTGTGCACATTTCAATGTTCTGCCATGGAAGACTGTCCCTTAAAAAGGCGATGTATTAAATTCTGGTTTCTAACTTCCACCACTGTGAATTATGGTTAGGCATAAGGACTTGATTCGAGGCACTCTGAGATGCTAATATTAAACTCACTTCACAATTTGTAAAATAACATTTAGGATTCTTCCCTTGGAGATAAATGGTATCAAGGCATGTGAAAGATTAATTAGTTACTGATTATATTGTTCTTTGTCCCCCTCTCCGGTGATGCTGGTGATTGCAAAGCATAATTATAGTAGTATACATTTGGCAGAACAGTTGGAAGTGTCACAGTGCAAAAATAAAATGTGTTCATTTTGTGGGTAATTTGAAAAATTCAAAATGTTTTTGGCATTTTGAAAAGTTGTTATCTCTAATTAAGGTATTATTGTGCTTTATATTGTAACAAACTGTAAACAATGCTGCTTATTTGCTTATATTGTAGAAATCTTTGATTAAATGCGTGTATGTTTTACTGGCCATTGCTTGGAAGTTACCTTGGGATGTCTGACCTCTGTTGCAGTTGCTGGGTGCTAATAGATGGAGCAGGAAGGAACAGAAGGTGGCTGCATGCAGGAGGAATGTCTGAATTGTCTGTGAATGGGCTTGGTGAACACTCTGAATTATCTCTAAATACATTGCTTTGGCTGCCTGAGTACTATATACTTATTATACACTGCTTTTGGTGGGTTTCTAAGCATTAGGGAGCACTGGTGGAACTGGGAGGAAGAAAGGCACTTCTCTTATTTCTTCTTGCTTGTTTGCACAGGTATTAGGGATTAAAGTACAACACAATGCTGGAAATGTAACTGGAAAATTGAGAATGACTTTCCCAATTAGGTAATTGCTTGAAACCAGGAATTTCTTCCCTGAGCACCTCGTGATATTTTTACAGCAAAGACTGCAGCATGTGCCAAGTACAAGTCTGTGAAGACCCTGTTTTCCCCCAAACAGATGTTCTGTTTTTGGGGTTTTTTTTCTGGTTTTGATGAAGCAAAAAGCATTGTAGCACTCAGAATGCTCAAACAATCATTTCCTTTTTTCTTTTTCCTTTTTATGCAGCACCACTATTCATCTTAATGTTATTCTTTATATGCGTGTTGCTTCATCCTCTCAAAAAGTGCCTAGAAAAAAACCTGGAATGTATTTTAGCTATTTTTACAGTGATACTTTATTACCTAAGAAATGAAGTGTTGTCCAGGATCATAAATTAAAAAAGAAAGTACATAATAATGGGATGAATTTCTGAAATTTCAGATAAAATCTCTCATCTTTGCTTTTATGAAGGGCAGCCTTTCTTTGGGAAGGTTTGATTACTGGCAAATACCCAAGTGTGATGCACTTTGAGGGACAGTAAAAGTGCATGATAAATGAATAGTTTCTTCTCAAGGATATAGCCTGGACTTTCTCTCCCTATAAGGAAACATCTCTGTTTTTAGAGCTACTTTTTTTCTGCTTGAGATTTAATAAGATGAATCTTCAGTTCATAGTTGATGTGGAGTATGCTGATGGTTCCAGGAGGAATGCAGAGGAAAGAAACTGCATATGAATTGAATTTGTTGTCTTCCCAAATTGATAGAGAAATCTTGTAATAAAGACTGACTTAGTTAAAAGAAAAATGCATTCACTTTCCTGATTTCTTTTTCTCATGCATATAATAGCTTGGCTTCTTAACAAGTGGAAAGTACCAGATTGACAAATACCAAGTGTTTTTTTTCATGACTATTGATGGATCCTATGTAGTTTGTGTAAACTGTGATTTGACCCCTTGCAGTTGTGAATGAGGCAGTTAAGTTTTCTGCATATTAATAAGAAAGATGGCCTACTTTGGCAAGGTCTGGGCTTTCCTTGAATTTCAAAAGGGATTTTTACTAAAGTTGCTCTGTACATGCAAGTTGATCTGTAAATAAGAAGAAGGAGGAATAAATGTTGCCACAGAGTGCCCTAAGCTTTTTCCTACCTAAGTGGGAATTGCAGATCTCAAGTTCTTTGGAGGACAAGAGCTGTCAATTTTCTTAACTGGCATCCAAATTTGAACATCTTCTCCATTGTCTCACTTGCTACACACACTGGAGAATGAAAGGAAGTAATAAAATGCACAGACAATGATAAATCACATAGTACTTTAGAGAGTTTTCTTCCTGTGTACTGATCTTAGTACTGGGCATACTAAATGTGCCACGTGTTTCTCAAAAAGGGATTAATGGTCTGCCTCGTTGCTTGGTGTCTTTGACAGACTTCAGAAGGCAGCTTAGTGAAGGATTAGGGCAGCAGAGGGAGCTAAAAGATTCCTAATATTTTCTCATTTGTTTCCTAAGTCAAAGTAGCTCCTTTATAAAGTACCAATTAACCTTTGCAAAAGAGTGATTTTCTAACCTTAAATGCCTTCAGCAAATACATAAGGATTTGAACTGGAGTAAATTCCTTTTCTCTATAGCAATCCAGTGTAAATTGAATTAGGAATCAGGTAGTAAGAGCTACCAGAATCTTTCTGCAGGAGCAGCCATCAAACCTTTCAACTGTAGCATATGAAAGTGTTCAAGCAAGCAGAGTTTTCTATGAATAACCTGAAGAAGAATATTCTACAAGTAAACCAATTTACATTTACATACAAGGTTTTTAACATAAAAATGCACACTTCTGTGTATTTCATACAAGTGTGTTTTAACAATTTAACACTCTTTTCTGTGTTTTGCTTGTAGAAACTTTGAATGTATTGTTGAATATTTGGTAATATAGAGAATTAGGTAAAAATTGCCTTCAAGGAACAGGGAAGGTATCTAAGGATTAAGATAAATTGACTTTAAAATAATAAAATAACAAATAGTGCTACCAGGAATCTTCATGAACAAGATTGTTTGTCTGTTTCCAAAGGAAAATTATCTGTATATTTGGGTTATATTTACCCTACTGTAAAAGCATCCTTTATCTCATTAGAATTATAGTTGAAATGCTTATGCACCAGCTTGTGTTTGGTTTTTGGCTTTGCCCTTAATATCAGTGCAAGGTATTTTTTAGCTTTCTTTTGGCTTGCTGCAGTAACCTGCTTTTGTAATCTAAGTCTTCACCTAGACAGCCTTTGGATTTGCATCCACTTAAGTACTGCAATGTTGCAGAGGTATTACAGTAACAATGCAAGCAGTATGAAAAGAGAATTGGCTTAGAAGCCCATTTTGCTCTAAATGATACTAAACAGTAGCTGCTAATGAAAAGCATTACTTCAGGAAGAAAATTTTGTGGAAAAAATCTACGGAGAAAAGAATCTCACTGAGATTTTCAAGTTTTGCTGAAACGTTCATGCCACTTATTTAAGTTATGTATGTTGTAAAGAAAAACTGCAGTTTTGTGGTGTTCAGCATTATGCATTTTATCTGTTGTCACATTTTGATTGGTATCTTGAAATAAAATACACTGCTTCCTTATGACAGCAGCTATGTTCAGCTGTGATCTATCCAGAACGCTGCAGCTTGACACTGTAGTAAAATCAGAATAGTTTCCCTTAATTTTAGTGTCAAAGGAAGTGTTAAATACAGAGAATAATATAGCATGACATTGGTTTTACAGGGTTGTAATAATTGTATATGTAATATCATAGATATTTGAGTCAGAATCCAGTTCATAACCACACCTCATCATCTAATTCCTGAATAATCTCCAGAGAATTTATTCCTCCTATTCTCCTATTAATAAAAAAAATTTTCAGACTAGATGTTTAGCTTTTATACACTGCAGATGAGGGCCTGATAAAACTTTTAAAAGCTTTAGAAGTCTTAAGTACTTGATGGTAATATGTACTTATTTCTGCCTGGGGTCAAGGAAGATACTCTGATGTTGCTTTACACTGTGCTCTGGAAAACTGAACTGTACAAAGATTAAGTGTCTAGGTAAACATACTGAAAAATTTACGTAGTCATCTGATTAAAGCAGTCATGTTCAGCTTTCACAGAGGCAGCTCCCATCCTTAGGGAAGTGCAGTCTGACATGCAAAAAAAGGATTTTATTTTGTTTCCTCCCTTAGTGCAGTCAGGATGGGAGTGCCATTATGCAAGTGGAAACAAGAAAATAAAAGTGCTGTCTTTTAGTGCTGGAGGCTTCTGCTGCTCCATTCTTGTGTCCTCGTTCCACGAGGTCAGGGCTGAACTTGGAGGGTGCCTCTCCTCAAACAGGAGGAATTGCATGGAGGCTTTGCCAGGGAAGGAGTATCTAGCAGAGATGTCTCTCCTCATTAAAAGAGTCATTGTGGTCTGATGGACAGGTCATTTGGAGTTAGGAAACCTGTGTTTCATCTTGTAGCTCTTCTGAAGACAGGTAGCAGGTTAGGAAAACAAATGCTGCCTGTGCATCTTCTTTTCCTGTGACAGAAAGCAGTCAGTCAGAGACGTTCTGGGATATAAATAGCAGGAGGCTGTTGTAATACTCGTGGAATCCCTTTAAAACACGAGGCTTTGCTAATTGTGAAAATACCTGGCACTTGCAGCAGGTGAAAACATGCCCTTTGGTGCCACTGGAGATCCAGAACTCTGCAGTTGTTTGTTGCCCTGCTCAGATACCTAAATAAAAAGGTTCTTTCTTCCGCCCTTTCCTGTGAGAACTAAATTTAAATTGCTTGTGACTTTGAGCAGATGTATTTGGGATTTTTTTAAAGCCCGAAATTAGCTGTTAAAAATTATTCATGTTTCTCCTTTCCCTGATGCTTATTTTTCAAAGTATCCTCCCATGCACTGAATTTTCAGACCTCTCATTCTACCAATTAAATGGAGACACAGCAAAAATACACAACAAAAATTACAGGCAATGGCAGTAGGAGAGCAAAAGATGAGGAATAAAGACTCTTTATTCTTTTGATCCTACCTGTATTTTTCAGAAAGTTTCCTTGTGTGCTAGATGATGACACTCAAATACAATTAGACTATGACTCCTGCTAATAGGTAATCAAGAATAATTATAAGTGTTAATTAAATACATGATAAATGCCTCTTTTTGTCAAGGAGTGCACATTTGAAGAAATAGCTTTATTAAGTGCTAAGAAAACTTTTTCCCAGGCAATTTTATCACTATTTCTTGTTCCCTGCTGTTCCTTTCTGTCTTGAAGATTTCATCAGTCGCATGCATGTGGTTTTTTCCTGGGTATCAAATACCACTTAGGCAGGTGTTACTTAATTTCCACAACACCTGCCAGTCATTTTTGGTGGTTGTTGTTAGTTTAGCAAACCTGCAGATGGTCATGTTTCCCACTTGTGCAGTGCTCTGCAGACTCCCATGCTTGTTCCCTGAGTGATGCCCTGCACTTCCATGCAGGCATCATCAATTTAGCAAACTCAAATAATTTAGTAAAAGTTACATCTTCTTGCAATAAACAAAAGCAGCTGCACTCTAGCTATCCTTATCTGCATGAATGCATAGATTGTAAAGGGCTTTTCTGACAAACAAGGCAGAAGTTTAGAATTTCAAACTGGAATTCAGGGCATGTAAGTCAGAATGAGTTGATGCCGATGTTTAGAAACAATATAATAATGAAGAGAATGAATTAGTTACCATAGTAACTGCTTTGTTTTAATAATTTGGTGGGACAATGACTAGGAGCTCAGAAAGAAGTAGTATCACTCTTAATTACATGTTGTGCAATGAGAGAGGGTTTGTTCATTAATAATGGAAATTAATTTGATTTTAAAACATATTGAAGAATGAATGTGTAAGTTTTACTTTGGAAGGGCAATAAGAATGATTTACAGGTTTTTTTATTCTTATATTTTCTAGCCCCTGGGAAAAACATAATCACATTTTACATTTTATTATGGCAATGCAGATTATTGATTTCTTAACAATAAAACATGCTCAACATATTGCATTGTAAGCGTGGTTTCAATCTGTGTGCTGTGATTTGTTGCCTGGCAGTTGTTGGCAGCCTAGCAACATGCTTCAGTCCAGATCTGCAAAGGGATATAGACACCCAAAGTTAGGAGTTATGGGGAAGGCAGGTTTCTCAGTACTTCAAAACCCATCCAAAATCATCAGCACCTTCAAATGCCTTTGTACTTTATGGATGAAATTCAAGTACACTCCACACTTTCAAGATCACAGAATCACAGAATGGCTTGGAAGTGACCTTAATGATCGTCTCATTCCAACACCTCTGCCATGGGCAGGGACACCTTCCACTAGACCAGGTTGCTCGAAGTCCCAACCTTCTTAATTTTCTTTCCTCTTGCAGATTACAGCAGTTTGGTGTGTGTTTTGTGCTTAAGACAAGGCAGGATCCTCAAACTGAGTGAGGTCTTTTGGAGGAAGATGCAGAGCAAGCAAAATCCTTGTGTGATCACAGGCACACGAGTTAGCTGGAGCCTGTTTGGCAGAGAGATGGAGGCACAGTGGTGCTTTACTCCAGAAATTCATGTGCAGTGCATGTCCCAGCAGCTCTCGCAGATGCCTGTGTGCTGTCGAGGCTGTGTCTGGAGACTGGCAGGTGTCATAGAAGGGATTACTGCTGATGTCCTACTGGAGCCTTTTGCAGAGCATGGCCTCTAATTTGTGTCTGCCTTCTCATCTCGTGCCCTTTTTTTTATATTTTTTATTTTCTCCTTAATGAAACTTGCAGGAACTTAATTCTCCCTGAGTCTACTGGCAGCTTTTGGCTGAAATTTGCTGGTGAGTTAGGGATTTAATTAAGAGGGCCCAGCAGGTACGTGGACAGACATGATTAGGTGAGCTAGGCTTCCTTTGAAAATCTGTCTGAAAGTTGCTCAGATGTTGCAGACAGAAATAAGAAGTTCCACCTGATTACTCCTTGGCCAAGCAAGTGATGTCTATCACCAGACTCAAATCATGTTTTATCCCTAGACCAGGGAGTCTTGAAGTTGTTTCTCAAAGTGTTGCTCTTAACAGTGACTCCTCAATAGGTAAAGGTGTCTTCCCAGGAACAGGGAAACTTTCTCTTCCAGGTTATCATTGATCCAAAGCTGATTAGTATTTTTGAAGGGAGGTTTGTTACCCTTCCTGGGTTGTTTGCTGCTGTCTATGTGCCAGGTAATGCATGCTCAAGTCATTGTGTCAGGGGTAAAAAAGGGACAACTAAACCCAGTGATGATTCAGGAAGGGAAATTTCAAGCTTCTCTGTTTCTGTGTATGTAAGTTTTGGAAGGACATTTAAAACTGTGGACTGTTTCTTCTTTTTGAGGTGAGTGCCCCATCACTGGGCTGTTCATGTCCTTAACGCCTCCTCTCTGGTCTCATAAGAAACTTGCCCTGATAAAATGTTTCTAAAAGCAGTGTATCATACCTCCAGACCATGTTTCCTTCCTCTTCCCTTATCTCTTAGCTGTATCTAAATAAAATTAAATTGTGATGTTTTTGAAATGGATGCTAACTTGGTTTGAACTTTCTTTGGTACTTAATCCTTCACTAGAACTCTGAAATGTTTGGTAGTATAATCTTAAAGTGTACAAAATCCTTTCCTGTTTAATTTTTGTGTGTCATTCTCTAAATGTCAGATGATTAGATGAGTTTCACCCCCCAGTCCAAGATGTTGATGCAGGGAAGTAAAAGGAAATTCATTCCAGAGCCACAAACATCCAGTGAAGAATTTTTTAGTCAGTTGCTTCCTTTTATCTGTGTTAACCATAAATCAGTGGTTATTTTATAGGTTCCTTGTGATTACAGTAATCAACAACATGATTGTATCCTGGAATAGTTGGTGAAAGAAACTTCACAGCAACTCCTTAAAGGGTCTGGAGTACCAAGGTAGCAGCACCAATGCATCCCATAGTGTGTGCATAGGTCTTGCAGTCAAATGTGGTCTTTAGTTGCCCTTTTCTCTGCAATTCTAGTCACATTTTCTTTGTTTTTTTCTGCTTCTCTTTTCTAATGAGGTAATAAAATATTTTTTGTTTCATTCCTGGTTTTCTGATGTTTCTGAAGTTATTCTTCGTGATATGTTTTCTTCGCTTAGTGATACGCAAGTGGATTTCCACTGAAATTCATTAGCATTAAATGTTAACTTTTTAATTTAATATTCACGTCTATTCCATTCACTATGACTTTATTTTTATGAATGGAAGCACCTGCAAATATGATCCTAAGCCATAGTTTTCCACATAGTTTAAAATTATTTAACAGTTTACTAAGGGATCATGCATGGAAAACACACCCGCCCTGTTTGAAGCTGTGGATTCCTCCTTTTTAAAAGAAATACTAATGGGGTTTCCATGTCAGCTCCACTGAGGGTGCCAAGGGCTTGTTCATCTTTCCTGAGCCATGGAGTGCTCCAGAAGGATGAGTGACTTCTGACAGAATCATGTAATTGAAAAACTTATTTGCTGAATAAAGTTTGTTGGATTGTTCTAGCTAAAAACCTTGTATTTTATGCAAGTTAAAAAGCTCTCTTTTTAAATTATTTACAAGGCAGACTTGTAACTTAGCTTAAACTTGCTTTAACTTACAGACAGGTTTGTCCTTTTGCATTGATAAAATTTGACAGAAAAGTGTCAGATAGGACAATGGATATCACAGTTAAAAAAGGCAGCATAGCCTCATTCTATACAAGTCAATTATGAATGTTCAGTTTAACAGGAAAGTTTTGTACTAATAATTGTACTAATTGAGCCCAGTTAGGCCCAGACAGAGAACACAATTATGTTTTGGAGTACTTATTTTTAATAACTTTATACATGCCTTAAAACACTTTTTGACATATGTGAGTGCACATACACAATATAGATCACTCGAAAATGTAATTGAATATTTTGTATCCCAAAATGAGATATTTAATTTAAAAAGTATGTTTAAGCAGGTAGTTACAGTATTCCTGCACCTGACTCCTCAGTTTTGACCTCTAATTTGCCTCATGTTTGTTTCCATTCTGTCTTTTGTGTCCCTTCTGCAGTTCTTTGATCTGGATGCAATTTGTATCTGTTCTCCTTTTTGTTTTTTCTTGATGCCTGAGTATGGCAGAGCTTGTTGTCTTATCAAAGCTGGACTCTGGCTCCTGGAATTATTTTGGAACAATTCCGTAGCCTGAACTGCCACGAAGTACAGAAATTAAAGGCTTATCAGTATTTCTCCATAGGAGCATAGAGGTATATTTTCTGTTGAAAATCTTTCTTTAATTTGGTATTACAATTGAACTACACTAACATCCAGAATAAAAGGAGGTTGATTTATTGGTTGCAGTTAATTTAAAAGGCTGCTGAATACTTCTACCTTCCTTCTGCAGTATGAGTGGGGTTTTTTTGAATTTTTTGGGTAAATTTTCAAATGTCGCTGAAGCAGGGGACAGACCCTGACTTAGTTTGCCAGGTCTACAGATGCCAGTGTTTTTATAAACCTTAAATTGTCTTTTAAATAAAGACTTAATAAAATACTAGAAGCAGAGTCTTCATGATTTGTAGAAAGTCCATAAATTCATACTTAATTTAGCTGGGCGGCTTTACTATCTGAAAGGTTGAATTGATCTAAAGGAGTTTAGCTTGGCAAAACTGCTAGAACCTTGTATTTTAAGTAAATGTGCTGAAAGCTGAGAAGTTCTAGAGAAGTAATTCTATGCAGCATTCCTTGGCTGTGAAGGACAGAGTGGGGGGGGAGGGAAAGCTAAAATTATACATAAAAGCACATTCAAGCTATCATCATATCCTTGACATTAGGAGTATAATCTGTGTTGTAGATTGGCAGTAATACCTAATGATTCTGCATCCAAAACCAGATGACATTGTTCTCCCCATTGATATATTCGTAATGATTTTTTTGTGGTTTCTATTAATGATGTATTTCCCTTTTAATCAATTACATTTCAATTGCATTATGTCCTTTCAGTAGCATTAAAGGATTATGGGTAGAGAAAATAAAAACCAATTTGGTAAAATGTATAAGCCGGAAAAAAGGAGTTAATTTCAAAAAAACCCACTCCAATATTCATCTACTGGCGACCCTTCAAGAAACAAGAAATGCTGACACATTATATTGTCTATTATGGCACCTAAAAAACCAGGCCTTTGAACCAGGTACTCTCAAGCATGAGCTGAGTTTTCAGCTGCACCTGCTTCACTGTCTGTTGTGACCCATGGTGCTAATTTTATTGTAAAATATGTTGTCCCCAGCAACAGTCAATTTGCTAGTCAAGTACAAGTGACTTACTTTTAATACTTAGCTCAAGTGAGCAGCACTGATTTGGTTCTTTTCTACTTGCTGAAAGGTTTTTTGTTTGGCCTCCGTAGAATGTAAGGATAAGGTAAATCTTTTTTCATTCTAGGTTTATTTAAGAATAATATTGGTCATGTGATGTTATCTGCAAGAAGAGAATCAGCATAGCTGCTATTAAGACAAAAATGTATCTAGACTTGAGGTTTCAGCAGTTGGTAAGGTTGTTTTAAGATACACTCACCATTTGAAGATGTTCCATTAATGCTTAAGATCTGCATATTTTTTAAGTGGCAGGAAATTTGATAGAAACATTTAGAGTATGCTGGATGGGATGTGTTCAGAAGTCAGTTTCTGTGAAGCTTGGCTATAATTCTCCTCAGTTTTATGTTCTTCAAATATGACAGTGTCTTCTCTAAAAACATTTATCTGGTTGAAAATAAAGTGGAAGAAAAGATTGCATGATAAACCAGGGTATCATTCACTGAATTTGGTGTTAATCAATTCAGAAGTGATGTGGAAAATGCATTTAGAGAAGTTTTATTATGATACCTATATTTAGACTGCCAAATACCATAAACACT
>VZTN01031981.1:33603-54968 GCA_013400515.1 Erpornis zantholeuca | reverse complement strand
GGACATCATCATTTGAGGCATGTCTTTTATTCTTAGCTTACTTATTGCTCCCATTCCTTTGCCCTGTTACTCTAAGGGAGGATCTATAAAACCGACTTATTTCTTTTCAGCATATATCACAGCACTGAGGTATGAACAGGCAAGTGACCATTTCTAATGTCATTTTTTTAATACAACGCAGAGAACGTCTCAGGTTAAAGCAATGTTGCCCATGGGATGCATCTAACTGTTAACAATTCCGTTTAATAGCAGCTAAGCACATGTTAAATGGGACATTTTCGCCCATGTCCTTTGCCTTTATTCCTATGGGCAAGAACAAATATTAAGATTCTGAAGTGCTTGTACTGAACACATTTTAACATTCACACAATTTATTAGAGAATAAATTTGGGCTTTAGACAATTTTAGAACAATATCTAATTTTACTTGTTTCTAAGCCTTCTGAAGTTTATCTCACCCTAGTTATTCCACTATGTATTTTAGCTTTAGGCTGCTTACCAGTGAATTTCATTAGTTGTGAAAGAATGATCAAAGACAACAGACAACCTGCTTATATGGTCTGATTGAAGATGGTAAAATATTTTGATTCTGATGGAATGAGAACAGGTCAATTCCTAACAAATTTGTAGCTGGTGAAAATTACAATGTAAATTAGGACAGTCTAAAACATAGTCACTTTGAACTCAGACAATAAATGTTGCCTAAAATCTTACCTGATTTATGATGGCATGGCTGATCATTAAATTTAAGAAAAATGAAATTGATAATATAATGGGAGATATATACCCAAGACAATTATTAATATCAACAACTATATATGTCTATGTGTCAATTAAACAAACACATAGACATATATAGACTGAACCATCATAACTGTGACCAGGGTTGGGCAGAAGATCACAAACTGAGCTATAATTTTTTCTCTCATTCAGATTCTTCATGATGCACCAGTGGCTCAGGATCAATTGCACTGTTGAGGAGGTAGAAGCCTTTTGGGTGTATGGGTAGACCTGTATTTGCAGTTGTTCTCTCATTCACACAGTCATTTAAAACCAGTCACCCAGGAGTGAAAGTGGTGCAAGAAACACACGGTTTTCTGGCTTCTCATTAGGTTCCTAAACTTTTGAAAATTTACTTGCCATCCACTATCACAAATTGCTTATAACACACAAATTTTAATCAGAACTATAAATATTAACCAGTGGGTTCTTTTCAGAATTTGATGATAGGTTCTATATTTTTGGATGTTTCTATCACATGGTATCTTTTCCTTCAACTAAAAGGCTAAAATGGCAATTTCACCCTTACTCTTTTTTTTTAAAAAATCATGGAGATATGCTTAGCTGTTTTATTCTATTTATGTAATTACATCAGTACTCCTTAAAAATTGGTATTTAGAACATTGTCTCTAATATTTTTTTTTCATGACATTTTCCTTTAGGAGATATGAAACAAAAGTTTGAAAGAAAAAGACAGCATTGCCCAGTTAAAGATTTTAGCAAGTGTCAAAATGCAAGTAAAAGGAAAACAGATTCTTTAGAGGTTTGTCTTGTGGGGAACAGAATAATTATGCTGCTTCTTTGTATAAAAGGAGAAATTGCATAATTTGTTAGCTGAATAACAAGACAATATAGTCTTGGTATGGGTTAATCTATTGGTGCACAATATGGTTTTTACTTGGAGAACATTTTGATAAAATATTTATGAGGTCAGGTTCTTCTGGCAGAAAGGATTTAGATAGTAAGGAGAAGAAAACTGAGGAAGTAGATCAGGTTTTCACTAATGAAAAAGAGCAAGGAGAAAGAAAAATAAAAAAAGGGAAAAAAGGGAATTGTACTCTCTCATGAAAAAAAAGTGCCGACACATAAAGGTGAGAGAATGAGTTATAAGAAGGGGTAAAGGATAGGGAAAATAACAAGGGACAAAGATATGAAGTTCAGTTATCAGAGTACACATTGAAGCAGCAAAACTGAAGATATGAACAAATACATAAAGTGGGGTTTCCTCAGATTTCTGGTCTTTGATGTGAAGTAGTTCTGTAAGTGCAAGGAAGTGGGGATATTGAAATTTATAAGTTTGTCAAAACAAGTTTTTAAAGGGAAAAAAAAGAGGATTAAAAAGTCGAGACATAAAAATAGTGAATTGTGAAGAGAATCAGCCAAAGGCAGGAGTGAATCAAAAGAAAACAAAGAGGGCCACAAAGCTGGTGAAGGGTCTAGAGAGTAAGTTGTGTGAAGAGCACCTGAGGGAGCTGAAGTTCTTTAACCTGGAAAAGAGAAGGCTCAGAGGAGATCTTATTGCTCTCTACAACTCCCTAAAATGAAGGTGCAGCCACGTCAGGGTCAGCCTCTTCTCCCTGCAACTAGCGACAGGACAAGAGGAAATGGACTCAAGCTGTGTCAGGAGAGGTTCAGGTTGGACATCAGGAGGAATTTTTTCACTGAAAGGGTGATTGAATCTTGGAACAGGTTGCCCAGGGAGGTGATGGAGTCACCATCCCTGGAACTGTTCAAGAAATGACTGGATGTGGCACTTCGTGCTGTGGTTTAGTTGACATAGTGGTGTTGGGTCAAAGGTTGCCCTCAATGATTTTAAAAGTCTTTTCCAGCTTTGATGAGTCTGATTCTATGAAAAGAAGTCACCACTACTGCTGTATTAAACCCAAGAAACTGAGAAACAAAGTGCAATGAAAGTCAGTGTAAAACCATCTCTTAAATATGTCGGAGACTGGTTTTCAGGGTAGTGTTTCCATTTTCATGAGCACCACATTGGTACCTTTTAGTAAAAGGGAGGTCTACAAATTAAATTATATAGCTTTTTAAGCTTGGATGGAAATATTTTATAACAATCTGATTTTTGCTTTCTTTAACAAAAGCTTTAAAAAAAACCACTGGCAAAACAACAACAACAAAAAAATCTATTCAAAAGAAAACTTAGTGTGTAATGTGGAAAGATTTTATCTTAATGTAGAAAGAAGGACCAAATAGTGTTTAAGGAAGATGAGTTCAAGAGTACGCTTCTGTTGGAGTGTAGGAAAGCTCAAATAAAACAGAGCTAGGAAATACACAACTAATGTTGCTACAACAGAGAAGATAAACTGATCAAATGCCTGGCTGAGTAAAGAATAAGGAAATGCATGAGAGAGAAGGAGAGTCAACGTAAAGCAGAGGGTTGACTGAAGGAGAAAAAGAGTTAATGGAAAACATTTCACAAGAGGTATGGAAGAAAGTGAAATAAATTCAAGAAAATAGAGCAAGATGAAGGAACTATACTAACTCTGGCCAATGCAAGCGCAAAAATAAGATCTTTGTAAAGAAGAGCATCTATTGTCTTGTTTATATTAAGGCTTTCTAATGACTTTCTTGTGTTTCAACAAGCAATAATTTTCAAAAGGCTGCAGCTTGGGTGACATTTCGAAAGCATGAGACTTGCAGTCAGATAGAAATTCCACCATACACTTCCTGGGTAACACTAGGCAAGCGCTTTCACTGTAGAAGCTCCATGTGAAATACAATTAAATGTTATGAAGTACTGTAAGATTCTTAGAATGGTGATGAAATAACAGTGCAATACCATTTATTGTATTTTTCTGTTTCATGGCGGCTATGAAGGACTGTTTAACAGTATTAATTATTGCTTTTAAAAGAGTTCATTCATTGGTCTCATAATGTGAAAACAGAAAAAGTAGGTGGGACAAATTGGCATTAGAGTTGGTCGCATGAAACAATTTTCACATTTTAAAGTTTAAACATAGGATAATTAAAGATAGCACAAGTTTTACCAGACACTATATTTAGTGTTTAGAAATTGGCGATGACATTCTTGCCCGTGCAAGGAAAATCTTGTAAGTCAACTATATAGGTACTGTACTGCAAGGCACATATTCCCAAAGAATGAAGGAACAGGTTTTTCTCATATTTATATTATAGTAATTTAAGAAATACTTAAGACAAAAAGAAATCATAGTTTTACCTTAGCTTCACTAAGACAGGATTTACTGTCCTGTTCAGCTTTGTGTCTCACAGACACAAAGCACTTAGGAACTTTGATGACTGGCAACTTTCAGTTTTTGAAGATGCCTGTCCTAAGAGATTTAGTATTTAATTCCATAAGAATAAAGAGGATACATCTATATCAGCTTTGACTGAAGTAAGTCCATGTAAAATTGATTGCATTTCTAATGTGCTTAATCCAATCCTTTTAAATAAGTAGTTAATAACATGAAGTAAAAAAAAATCTTCCTAAAACGCATGTCTCCACTTTGCACCTAGGAAACCATATAATATGATATAATGTATCATACATGTGTGACTGCTGCATTTTTTGTGCCCCTTTGTCCTATCACTGACCTCATAAATATGTATTTGTATCTATTGAGTACTAAGCACTTGTGATTGGAATTAGTATTAGTGCATATTTAGAACTGATTAAACAAGTGAAAAAAATTAGAGATGTTTGTTATAAAGACAATAACATAAAAGTGACTTGAGTTCTAAGGCAGAAATATTCAGGGGCTTGGGATAAAAATCCACACCTTGTAGGTATTTTTAGAATTATGTTAATTTGGCAGCTAGTATTTTTTTTTCCTGCATATATAGTTTAATAATGTTTTAAATTTAACAAGTAAACATTCTGATTAGAAATATATAATGATCTATACCTTTCAAGATTTCAGAATTTCATTCTTCACTGTATATATTAAAGACTATGTGATCTTGAAAGACTGCTAGAAGGACACATACCCAGTCAACGAGATACAGCAGGTTAGCATCAAACTTATAGAAGACAGAGCTAAAAATGAAACAAGCCAAAAATCACCTTCATTCAAGTTTCTTTAAATATACATGTATAAAATGAGTGGAAATTTACTTCTTTGCTAATTTGATTAACATGAAGGAAAATCCCATTTCTGCCTGTGGTACGTAGTTATCAGAAAATGCAGAAAATCAAAATATATCTTGTATTCACCTTACAGACTTTTACCTCAGATAATTAACTATGTAATTGGTTAAAATAAAAGGACATCCCATTATTCCATACAGTCAGGCTTACTTATTTGCTTACATCTGCTAATTATGATGCAAAGGAAAAGGTAGGAGGTATACCCTGTACAAGAGAAGAAGCAAAAATCCCGTTGCAGACTTTCACCTATTAGTCCCATGGTTCACTACAAAATAAACCACTAATTCATCTGACACTTTGCAAATCAATCCCAATTCATCAGAACCTTTTTTTTCCCTAACTTTAAATAAAAGCTAACCCATTTGATAAGTTAACTGTGACCTGTAGGCTGTTTGCAATTACTTTGTTATGGTTTTTGGCTAACCATTACTCATGCTGGATTTACTCATTAAAATTTACACTTCTGCTGCACCTGGATCACTCAGGCTGCTTAGAATGGGAAGTAGAAGTAAGAAGTATTTTCTGAAATTTTGGCCATCAGTGATAAAATTTCATGTAACTTCAGATGCAAAATCATTTTTAAAAATGCATCCTTAATCATCTTAATATAGAAGCACATCAAATACCAGAGCTCCATAAATGTAACACATATAAAATCATCTGTGCATAAAAAAGATTTGCTGTTTCATTTCCACTTAGACTATAATCCCCTATCAGTAATACAACTATACATATGTCAAGTAATATATATAGCTGCATAGAATTAATATGTGACAGTGCAGGGCTTTCTTCATCTGCTCAGCTGCTTGTAGCTAATGGACTGTAGCAATCTTCTTTAGCAGAGCACTTGGAACTAACCCTCCCACCAAGTCATTTTCTCTCCCACCCTCATACTAAATAGTGCATGGCAGCTTAGCTATGAGTGCTGCTTAGGGGCTGTCACAACTGAATGGTATACATCACAGAAGTCTTCTCCTGAAACGGGACACTAGCACTGAAGGTTATAAACACGAGAATGCAGATCCCTGGTAGTACCATCTGTCCTTTCAAAATAGCATGGAACTTAAATTGTGTGAAAGTGCAAGGGCAGAGTGACACCCCTGAGCTGTTACAGCTATTACACATTTTTGGTATTTCTAACCTACCTCTGTGAAGACGAAAAGTTACTAACCCATGTGTTGTTGGACCTACGCTTACAGAATCAGAGATGACTAAATAGGGGAGCAGAATTTAGAAAGAATTTTATGGGAAGTTGAAAGTGATGCTGTTGTCTTTCAAGGATTCTACATTTCTTGAAGTTTAATTTGTTTTCACCTAAATGTCTCTCCAATTGCAAATAAAATATCTGTGTGACTTTTGACTAAAGCCACTTATAGATGGTTGCAGCATTAAAGGCATTATTAAAAGAATCTAAGGCTTCTTAGGACATATTTACCATAGTATACTCTTCAGGTGCTTCCCTTTCTTTTTTATTATATTTTAAGATACTAACTTAAAAGGAATTTACCCCTATTATTTGTGTTTTAGTCCCTCTAAAAAAATTATAATTCTTGAAACAGGCCACAGAAAGCAAATTTTTAATACACTGTTGAGATGCAAGAGTTTTTTGATTGGTTGGCAGAAAGTGTCTACAAACACAAATCAATCAATTGCTCTGAGACAAAAAATCTTTTAAGATCAGTTTAAAATCAGTGGGGTTGAGAACCACCCCTGCTTCTCCTATGCCCTGTGTTTTCTGGGGGCTCTGAGGGCTGGGCTGATACTCTGTGGATGCTGCAGGAGCACTGGGTGTCCTAAGGGGCTTGGGAGAAGGCAGGGGCCAGCCCTCACTGACCAGATTGTGACCAGGTGACCAGAACTTCTTAGGCCTCTCCTCTGCTAGGTTTTGTGACTCTTCCAAGTACATCACCCTTTCTTTTGGGTGGGATGTCAAACACGGCGTTTTTGGAGCTGAGGTTTCTGCTTGGGGCTCACGTAGCTCTGTGTGTGCTCAGCACAGGGCACAGACTCCTGGCATGCCCTTAGAGGAGTAGGGGAGATACTGCTCTGAGCCCACACTCCAACTGCTTCCCTTGGCAGCACGATGGAAAAGATGAAGTGGAAGATGAGGTTGGCAAACCTGTCCCCACAGAGGCAGATGGTGTGGAGCCTGCAGGGAAGACTGGTCTGGGGAAGGAAAATGGGAGAGAACAACTCTAAGGGAGGAGACTCGTCATCTGGGCCCACAGGGCAATGACCACGCAGTGCAGCTGTGGAACCCCTGTGGAACCAGGATCCTGCCAAGGCTTGAAGCTGAAGCTTGGTGCCAGGTGATCTGAGGCTGCTTCCACTATGGATGTCCCCAGGAGGCAGAACCCTTGACCCCATTTGTAGCTCTGCTCTACCACCTTCCCAGGCATGACAGTGAGATTGGCCAGCACATAGTTCGCTGCATCTTCCTCCTTGCCCTTGAAGATTAGAGTGCTTTTTGCATTTTTGCAGACCTCAGGACCTTTCCCAAGTCACCATGATGCTTCATCTTTATAGAAGACTATGTCAAAGAAGTGAAACAGCTGGATGCAATAATAAAATATTTTCCAGTTGGTTTCAGTTTTTTTAGTTACTCAATGTGCCTTCTCTTGCTGAGTTCAATCAGGCACTGTCTTAAGTGAAGAAGATCCTTCCATCAGCCAGCTGTTGAGATGGAGCATGACTGTAGTCATTAAGATGAAATTACTTTCTTGTCCAGCAGGTCTAACTGGTAGCATCAGCTGGGGAGGGTCCATATTCAAATCAAATAATTCTGGTAATTTCCATCTGAAGATAGAGAGATTGGTTGGCTAGAAATACACCTTTAAAAGCATCACAGCAGTGATTCTAATGGATTTTTCATAGAGAGTTTTACAGAGAGCTTAAAATTGGCTGTCATTCCACAGAATTAGCCAAAGGAATGAAATCCTTTGGTAGGATGATATGATTTTGTTTAGAACTAACAGTGAGCTGTTCCCTTAAAAAAATGCATGCCAGCGTTTAGCTGGTTTTAATACATATTATACTTTTTTAATATTTAAATTTAAGGAGGGGAAATATTATAAGGTGACATATAATTTTTTTCCACTCATTTCTGTATTCTACTATTTATTTGATCAATATCCACTCAGCAAAATGAATGCATACCCAGCAAAAGAGTAACCAGGACAACATTAAACTTACCGGACACAACATAAAGTGAAATTATTTATGGAAATTTCAAAGCACTTAAACTAATAAAAAAGTTGTAAACATTGAAATAGAATCAAAAATAATAGTTTTGTCAAGTTTTGAATAGGTTCATGCTTTGTTTTCATACATACCAAAGGCCTCTACTACAGAAACATATTCTCCTATTATATTAGATTTTACAGAAGAGCCTCGAAGTCTATGCAATAGAACAGAGAATAATAATCCTTCCACCAGGGGCATCCTGAATTATGCTGTGTGACAACTTTCCCAGCTGGGACTCCAGGTGGCTATAAGTATGCCATACAGTAATAAAGCAGACTGCATTTACCCACACAAGCTCTGATCTGGAGTACGTATTTAAAGCTCAAATTTTTAAAACATAAATTTAAATGGCATGTTGGCCTGCTGTCTCTAAATGCACACATATCTTCTTTTAAACACAAGAAGAGCTACGCTAATCTCAAGAGAGAATACTCACTTGAATTAGTTAAGCCTAAATGTAAAGAATGGCTGCAGTGATTCTCTAATGAGCAATTCATCAATTAAAGATGATTTTATACAAAAACCAAACCAAATGAAAACTCTGTTTTAATAAGGAAAACCTGTTTTCCTCGATCAATTACTTTGAAATATCAGTTTCTACCTTATATTCCACAAAATTTCACTTAGATAAGAACTCTATCTTTTTTTTTGGCTGCAAAATTGATGACAGCAACCCCTCTAACTTCATTGTAATTTTCATTAAGGATAAGTATGATTTTCTGAAATAATAGCCATCTTCTCTCTAAAACTATAGGAAGATGACAAATAGGATATCCATTTCTAAACAAAGCTAGAGTAATTTTATTTTCCAAGAAGTTGTGTAGAAGCTAAAATAAATCATTCCTTCTAACACAAAATGTTATCACAAATCACATTCTCTGATTACAAGAAAAACAATTAGAAAAAATAGACCATAATTTGTTTTCATGTTTTGTTCCAGCTGGATGAAATAAAATTTCATATGAAATTAGAAGGATCCCTAATAGGGATATAAAGTATTACCACCAAAAAAAAAAAAAGTGCTAAAATATAAAGTAATAATTTCTATTTTGTACCACACTGTGGCATAAGAATATGCCACATATATGTAATGTTGTATTTAGTTTTTATTCTAATGTGATGATTGTCATAAATATTGGTTCTCTGCAGAGATCGCTGAAGTATAAAGACAGTGGTAATAGGTTCCATTATGATATCAAAGTATCTCTCCTTAAACACAAATATTTATCCTGATCTCACTTTGAAACAGTTATTTCTCCTTAGTAATGATCTTTGTAAACTCAACACTATCATATTGCAGAAGATTAATGGACTTACAATGCAAAAGTTACTTCATTAAATCCTTAGTTAAATACTTCAGACACTTTTCTAGTGCTTAAATATTTTGAACATATTTTATTTCATCCAAACGGAGTCAAACTCATCTTAAACTTCTCATTCTAGTGTTCTACAGTTCAATTTCATTTAAAATATGCTTACTAAAAACCAAATCAGCTTGTTATTTTCTTTTGTTGTGGTTTCAGTAGGTTAGTTACACAATCTCTCATAGCTTGATAAAACAATTTGCACTAAATAGAACAATTAACAGAAGTTGTGTAAGGTGAGCCAAAAGAAATGAAAATTATAAGAAAACTTTAAGATAAAACAGACAAAACAGAGTCAGAAAGATTCTTTAAGTTCTTCAGAAATTAATTTTTCAAAATAAAATTAATATCTTTCTTACTCATATCTCACTTGCTCATCCAAATGAGAATAATGCTAAGATATGGAGACTTCTGCTCCTCTACTGAAAAGTAACTTTCTTACTCAACTGCACTTCTCAGTGTAGAGTTAAAAATAGACATTTTGCTGAAGACTTTCCGTAAGTCTATATTTTCAAGGCATTGTTCACATACTTCTCATTTCTTCCTCCTATTTTGTGATCTTGCAGACACTTTCAGGGTCCTCATGCTTATTTTCCTGCACTGGGACTCACAAAGCCCATTCTGTTTCTGTTCCTATGTGTACTTGTTTTAGTAGAATAAAATAAATGAGGATTTTATGTAGACTCTTAACATTTCACCAAAGGGTCCTTTTTTTGGAAACAGTCTAAGGAACATTATATTTCAGATGAACTCTTACTTGCTTCCAGTAAGTAGATTAAAAATATGAACCAAATTAGCACTTTTTTAAAAGAATGAACAAATATGAGTAATATGAACCTTACATATGAGGGGACACTCAACTTTCAGTGACAGGACTGCTTCTGAGGAAAGACTTTGACCTTCTGAGTTCTTAGACCTAGATAAAGGCATGCTGTCTCTGAAAAGCAGATCTTATTATGCTGTTTCAAAGGCATAATTTTGAAGCCATTTATCATTTTCCAAAATTCTGATTTTTCAGTAGACTTCTCATTTAGCGACAATAGGTTAGGAAATAGAAATGAAATTAGGAGAAGATTCTCAGGTGGCAGAAATAACATACCTACAGTGATACAGCACGGTGCAAACATTCCCATCTTTGTCTACAATTATAGCAACATACCTGCCTAGGAGACACACTAAATGGTGTCAGTGTACCTTTGCTTGAGGCTGCCCAGACACAGTACATAGCCCAGGTGTAGATTTACTAGGACGGTTAGGTGTGACATTTGTTTCTGAGTCTTCAGAGCTACAGGCTAGATATGAAAAAATAAAGCTGTGCCACTGTGCAGAGACTGAAAATTGTTACCCTCCTACCAAAATTCATCCTGCAAGTCCAACCCCCATTTGACTCAAAACAGGGACATGACCCTATTTTCACTTGTACCACAGCTGAAGTCTGCTACGATCCAGCTGTACCAGCCTGCTACAAGCTGCTGCAGGAATCTCTGACATGGAAGTTCACTCTCAGAAAGATATGCCATGAATTTCAATTTCCAGTTTATTTTGGACTATATGAAACTTCAAAAAAGACTTTAAGTGCACCGCAAAGAATACAAACTGGAAGAACTGCAAATTGCCATCACAGTATTAAACCTTCAGTTATCTATCACACAAACAAATCTACAATTCTATAGTGGTATAAAGTTCTATTTACTATTATAGCTAACTCTCCTAATTATAGTGATAGCTCTGCTGGTGTTCGATTCACATTAAAAATAAAGAGAGAATAAAGCACACCAAATAAAAGTTAGTGAATATATAACACCAAACAGAAAAGTGCACACCCATATTAGTGAAACTACAATTAAGATCAAACTGGATTATAAAATTTTGTTCTGCAGACTAAGTCTCTGAAAGGAACCAGTAATTAAAGAATTAGTGACTGCCAGAATAATTTCAGAGCCTCTGTGTTTAGAACACTTAATTAATTTTTGTTTTGTGTTTTGTTTTGTTTTGTTTCCTTTCTATGTCTGCTTTTGAATCTCTGACAGCTAGGCTATTTTCTTTTCTCTTCCACTGGCTGCACGTGGTACAAATTGTCAAATTCAGGCACAAATGGAGGTTTCCATTCACAAGAGCTACATTGGCATATGGATGCAAGGCCAGCAAAGGCTGACTAACATGTTTAGTGCATATGCATAAGCCTATGACATGGGAAGAAAGGGCAAGAGAACTGGATTTGTCCAGATTCAATAGGAGAAGAGTATGGAAACATCTCTTGTTAACTACAGCTACTGAAGGCAGACAGACATGCACCTCCAGGAAGTGATGAAATTCTCTCACTATTAATTTTAATGTTAGTTAAATTCCAGCAGGATAGCTGTTAGCTATAATAATGACTAAAATATTAGACCAATAATAACACTTCTAGATTCACTGGTGTGATAGAGAATTGCAGATTTAATAGGGCAAATGTATTTTGCAGTTCTTTCAGCTTGGCCCTATGTAACATGTCAAAGTAAACAGGCACCAGTTGCAACAAGGAAAATTCCATCTAGGCATTAGGAAAGAAATGTATGGAGTGAACATGGTCAGACACTGAAACAGCTGCCCAGAAAGAGGATGGAAGAGCAAACTTGAGTAGACTTCCTTGATGGAAGCATTGTGCTAAGTAAGATATTGGTTTGTATGCCTTCCAGAAGTCTTTTCCAACTTTAATTGTCTAGAATTCTAAAAACTTACATTAATCTCTGTGTAGTGTTCTGCGCTGCAAAAATAAAACTAAATGTATTAAAAGTAGTTGGGAATTTCTGAATGTGAGATACAGATCAGTGGAAAAATAATTCTATGACTAGTTCGAAACAAATCTCAGAATCATCTACATGTATTGAAAAAGGAGTGAATTACTTTCCTAAATACCTTACAAAAGGGTTTTAACTAATATTTTGTTTCATTTATCCTGAAAATTTTGTCATGATTTTGTCCAGAGAAGCTTCACAAATGAACCTCTAGCATGTATACATATATAGTACAAATTTCTTAATGTGTGCTCCATATATTTCCTTTGGGCTGACTCTTTGTAGATGTGAAAACACAAAATAGAAATATTTATTAACAGAAGTGCTACAGAAAAAAAAATATCTTTTTCTTTGTTACTTTCTCTTCACAATATTTCTTACAAACTTGAAAAAAGAAATCATCCCTTTTGATTATTTTATATGTAATTCTCTAGCCTAACCTTCTGTCCTCTCACTTCCTAAGAGTAGAATTAAGTCATTCCATCTCACTGATTACATCTTGAAGAAGTTTAAAAAACCAAACTCTTCCTGCTTCAAAAAAGTCTTTTGCTTGGGGAAATTCTTCTCTTTTACTTTTTTTTTCTACCAGAAGAGTATTGAAAAAGCACTAGAAATAGTTTTTCCTAACTTTTGAGGAACCATGTATTTACAGTTTCATCTGTCCTTGTAGTCACTAAGATGTTTTCTCTTTTCATTGACAATTGTTGGCCTTCTAAGCATGTTACAGAGGAAAGAAGGAGGAAGTGCATTAAGTAAAAAAGTATCCACAAAATTGATTTCTTTGTTCAAATAATGTTACAGACATTTCCAAGGCATCTAAGTATATTGTCTTACCTTTGAAAAACAGCTCCTAACCACCCTGTCTTTTCCTCTAGCTTCTGGACAAACTGGAAAATAATCTAACCAACTATTATGTACAAGATTCCAATAGATTTCTTTTCCATGAGTTGTCCTAGTCTCCTTCACAATTGGATTGCCCTTTTGGCATCTAGAATGGGAATCTCTTACCCTAATGATGGGGTTTTTTTCCTACCTTAAATCATGTCCTAGAATTTAAATTATTAATATGGACATGTTCAAATTCCATCAAGACATCTTAAGATCTCATGCAATTTGGACAGTACAGTAAAATTACACTAAGTCTAGTTTGGCAAGGACAAAAAGATAATTGTGTGATGGCATTAGACTGAAATATTTGACAACCTGTAGCCAAATTTAACTGCAGACCTCTTGATATTTTTGGCCTAAACATTTATTTCCTGATTGCATCCATCCTTTCTCCTTAAAAAGGCTATTTATCTCGTGTGCTTTGCCTGCAAACAGTTTAGGCAGGTATTTACTTTTAACTGTCGACTTTATTACAATCCCTTGCAGTGTCTAGGGGTATGAAATTGTATTGGGAAGCTTCTGTGACACAATGCAAAGCCAACAGCCTAGAAAGATTTCTTGTAAAGAAGTGGAGGAGAGAGGAAGGTTTAGAATCAATGTAGCATTAACCTTTATTTTCTGTCATGAGACTTACCAACTCCTGCTTTTCATAACAGCAATTTAGCTTTCCTAAAGCAGAATCAGAGGTAATGATGAAATACAGTAGAGAGTACTCATTTCTTAACTCAGCAGAAATTAAATTTTGCTTGCATAGGACACAAAATTCTATTGTGATAAATTGCAGCGCTTTTACTAAGCCATTATGTGCTTTTATGGCTGTGGTTTGTGCATAGTAAATCCTGTAGGAAAAAAAAAAAAACCAAACAAAACCAAGCACAGCCCACAAATTTTTTACACTTGAAGAAAAACACACTTTCATGGATGGAAAGGTTTTCCTAAGTATAAAGAATCTCAACTTATTTTCCAATGAAATTCTAAAGCAAGAAACCAGTGAGACAAACATTTTAAACATTCTGACATAATTAACTTGAAAAGATTAATGTTAAATATTATACTAAACAAAAAAATTATGCTATGCAATTAATGAAAAAAAAATCCTTTAGCTACAGGATAAAAGGTTTGTTCCAAAATCTAACTCACATCACAAAGAAATACTTTAAAGTATACAAACAAATTCTTTAAAAAGCTGTTGCTCAAGTATTAAATGCTATCACTAACTTCACAATTAACTTAAAACTTCTAAATATCATGGAATGAAGTTCTAATGCAGATTTTAAAATCTAACTTTTTTGTAGTTTCAACTAAAGATGGTTTTCTTAAAAGCACATGGTTCTGTCTGTATTAGGGTGGGTGAGACTATTTTCAACCGTAGAGTAGATATGACAGAAAATACCAGTTTGTTCTTCCCAAAGCTTCATGGAAGAACTCACAAATGATCTTTAGTGTGTTTTAGAGGTCCTTACTGCATAGATCCTATAGAAGGATGAAGTACACATAAACAAAAAAATATAAACTGCACACATAGAATCATTATGTACATAAATGTCTATCTTGTTTGCAATGATTGAACAATATATAAAATGTTAAGTAATACTCTCTATTGATAATTAATCATGAACCACATTCAATAAAGAATAAAGAACCTCAGGGAAATATTTTAATGGCTGGTATCCCTGTAAACTTGATTTTTATTTTTTTGTCTCACTCTTAGAAGATCCCAGGCTTTTAATTTCCCTGTAAAGTATTAATATGGTGATTAAAAATTACAGATGGTTGAAAAATGTAAAAGTGATGAATGTTTCCCCAGAATATCTATAGGCTTTTTCTCACTTTCCATTGCTCTTCTTTCCTACAGAATTATAATACTTATCATTATGATTCTGAAGGAAAACTTTGAATCATGTGATTATGCCCTCCTACTCTGTGTTGTTCAGTGGCCAATTTCAAAACAAATTAAAAACAAGCAGGAAGTTACATAAATATGTTTTTTTTTAAATTAAAAGTCTTCTGTAGTCAAGAAATTACCTTGTGTGATTACTTAGTTCTGCTGTGCAGAACGGGTAAAGAACAGGTTTACCCTGACTCTTCTACAGACAGTAATCTTTAGTATTTCATCAAAATGTTTAAATTCTATCTAAGTGGTATTGATCTCTAAAGAACTTTGCTGATTCTCCTGAAAAGTTGTGTATCAGTCTCTTTTTATATGTAGCTAAGACACTGTTTTTTTATAAGATTGGGTGCTTTCTTTGGGTGTGTAAAAGTACAGTACCCTTTAAGGTCTCCTTCCTGATACTGCCTTGTGCAGAGCTCCACTCCACTGGGCAAAGAGCTCCAGTTTGCCAGTCCTTCACTCTGGAAGACATATACAAATACTAGCATGCTTAGTGCATTCCAGATCTAAAATTAAAAAAGATAATTTTTTAAGATAAAAAATATATACAGAGAAAACAGACCCTATAAAGACAGATATACTTGGTCCTATTCATGAGCCAGTCACAGTATTACTGTAGAGTAGTTGGGCATTTCTCCTTGAAAGTAACCCAAATTATGGTAGCAGTCAATGGCTCAGGGTCACAATGGACATCAGTGACAAGTGGTGGCCCTCAGGGGTCTGTACTGGGACCAGTGTTATTTAATATCTTCATTAATGAGGAAGGGATTGAGTGCACCCTCAGCAGATTTGTAGGTGACACTGAGCTGAGTGCTGCAGTTGACACAACCGAAGGTCAGGATGCCATTCTGAAGGGCAGAATGCCAGAGGGACCTGGACAATGTCAAAAAGTGGGATCATGGGAATCTCATGAGGATTAATAAACCCAGATTCCAGGTGCTGCACCTGCTCTGGGGATGAACAGAGTCTGGGGATGAACAGATGGAGAGCAGGACCTGCTGAGAAGGACTTGAGGGTGCTGCTGGGTGAGAGGCTGGACATGACCCAGCCATGTGCCCAGAAAACCAGTTGTGTCCCACTGCATCCGTTTGGCTGCATCCAAAGCTGAGTGGCCAGCAGGGCAAGGGAGGGGATTCTGCCCCTCTGCCCTGCTCTAGTGAGATCCAACCTGCAGTGCTGCATCCAGCTCTGGGATCCCCAGCACAGGAGGGACATCAGTGCATTGGAACAAATGCAAAGGAGGCCACCAAGATGATCAGAGGGGTGAAGTACCTCTCATAGGAGCAAAGGCTGAGAGAATTGGGATTGTTCAGACTGGAAAAGTGAAGTCTTTGGGGTCACCTGTGACCTTCCAGTACCAGAAGGGGGCATACAAGAAAGATGGAGAAAGACTTATTACAAGGGTATTTAGTGACAGGACAAGGGAGAATGGCTTAAAACTGAAAGTAGGTTTATTTTAGATTAGGAAGAAATTCTTTACTGTGAGGGTGGTGAGGCACTGGAACAGGTTGCTCAGACAAGGTGTGGGAAGTGTTGGAAGTGTTCAAGGTCAGGCTGGGTGGAGCTCTGAGAAACCCAAACCAGTGAAAGGTTTCTGGCAGGGGGGTTTGGACTAAATGATCTTTATGGTTCCTACCAAACCAGGCCATTCTATTATGTAGTGAATATCAGCATGGTGATCAAAGGCTGTTGTCTCAAGAATATTTGCTTGTGTGCATGACCTATCACAGGTGAGACTGCACAATTGATACTTCTGGATGATGATGGAGTAGTTAAGCTTGCAAGGGAAGCCTAGAAGAGCTGTCTTGAAGCACAATACAGACCTCTCATTTTAACTCACAAGGTGTGTATATAGAAAATGTGTATTGATATGTGTTCTTCATGATTAGAATAATATGCTAAGTATCTGACAACAAACTTGGGAATATTGCTGCTGTGCATTCCATACTTATTTGTTAAGAATCTGCAAGACAAAGGACTAACTTTCAGTGAACTCTCAGAGGTTGGACAAAACACTCTGTGCCACAGTAAGCTACCAGTTTTGGCTTAGATCAACTTTTTAAAAATCAATTTATTTCCTTTAGCATAAAACCTAAATAAGCCAGGTCAGAATTAGGCCTTTCAAATCTAAAGAGGAAGCTGAGATATAGGAAAGGGAAATATCCCCTGAGGATAAATAACTGGCTATCTATAATGAAAATCTTTGTTGTTGAGTTCTGGAGAAAAATATTCATTGTCTATAGAAATGCCATTCCTGTTCATTACCCTTGCAACAACATAATCACATTTATAAAATTTTGCTTACATGCTCACTAGTATAGTCCAACTCTCAGCAATTAATACACTAATTGTTTGATGCAGATAGCTAAAAGTACTCTAATTATACAGATTGTTTGATGAGAAAAGAAAATTATTTCATTCTGCAGCACATGTGAAAAAGATGGTTAAAATTGATGGCTTTGCTTAGTAGGGAACATAATGGGAAAATACTGTTCACATTTTGAAAAGCAAGGAAGTAGGAGAGCAATAAAAGCAGATGTTCATACAATTGCATGGGAGTGCTATAAAGTTCACACCACTGTCGCTGCTGTAACCAGTTGGTGTTATCTGTGTTGCAGCCTGCCTGATGCCACTGTTATAATTGATTCTAGCAAGAGGTTTGTTCCATTTTCACTGGTAAACTTAGAAAGTTTCTCAGGTGTTCTTATAAGTCAGGAACTCAGCAAAATACCTCTGTGGATTTGTGGGATAGAGTACATACATGTAACGTGACCTGTACAGTGCTTGATAAATTGTCATTCCTTAACCAAGCTGCAGTCAAAACCATTCAGGCTAGATAAAATGTTTGTGGAAATATGGCATAAGGAATTCTTAAAAACATGTCCATGTCTTACAGATATATTAATTTCATATAAAAACATATAAAACTCTGGAATTTTGTTGAGGAGGCTGGCTGGGTTTTGTTGTGTTGTGTATTTTTTTTTTTTCTTTTGAAATGTTGAATATTCCGAAGTTTAACCTTCAAATTTGAGAAGAATATGTAGATAGGTAGATATCAAAAGAAAACAAACAAAAAAGTTGCTGGATCTGAGGCAGAATGAAAACTGTAAAAGATAAGACAGAATAATAAATTCCCTCTAATGCAGACCAAAAAAGTGCAAGTGAAACATAAGCTTTTTAAAAAATGGAATGCGAAAGCAGAATTTAAATGATATAATTTCTAGAATTCCAAAGAATTGTGAGAGAGTCTATGAAAAATATTGTCTTCCAATCTGCCTTGAAATTTAACTGCTATCTTTATTTAAATATCTTAATATTTTAATAATTTTATATTAAACTATATAATAATAATTCTAATAGAAAATTGCATAAATGCTTTAATATTTCTTTCTCTATATTCTGTATTTTTAAAGCAAGATCCATAGATTTCCAGTTGACATTTTAGAGAATTCTATTTATCACCTTTTCTCTGGAGAGCCTGACTACACTATAAAGGTCATGACCAAGGACATCATGGTCCTTAAAGAAGCTCTGCAACTCATGTGAGAAAACAAAGATGAAAGAGATATTCTTTAGTAAGGTTAGCCTAGGGTTTCTGTGGCTCTGTAGATACCTCCTTCTGAAGCCAAAGGATTGCAATTTACGTTATCCTGAAGGATAACTTGTCCTGAAGGCTTGTGCTAGTTATGAATATAGCTCATTAAAATTTTCTCTCTCGTGTTCAATCCCCATAGTCAAATACAGCACACAGAAAGGCACAATGGAAGTGCAAATCCAGGATGAAAGCTGAAGAGGCAGAAGTAAAAGAGAAAATTTTCATAGTCAAGCCATAAACAGTCTGCTATAGGTATGAGCTGTTTATACTTCATATGTTTTCCTTGTTCTGGCCCAGACAGCATTAATTTTTGCAGTAGACAGGAGGGGCATGACCAGAACCTAGAGATTATTTATACCACCTCACACCTCACAGGTCCCTTCTGCTCAGGGGTAATGTCAGATTCCATGTGATGAACAATCGTGTGTGAATTGCTCACCTCTTTTCTTGTACTCTCTGTTATTGATACTGTTGCTGTTTCCATTCATTTTCTTATTTCATTTTCCAGTAATTTTTTCTTATCTCAACCTGTGATTTTATCTTTCAAGCCTCCAATTTTTCTCTCCATCTTACTGCATGGGATGGGGTAAAAGGAAATGGGGCAGTTAACAGAGAGGCCTCCACGGTTTGGAGTGTTAAACTGAGAACCCTAAATTGGGAAAATATGGGTTCTTCTGTTTGTGGGATGTTGCATTAAGTAGTTGAGAGACAGAATTTTCTTCTCTCTCATTTTTTATTATTTAGATAGAACATCAGTCTCATTAAGTTGTGAAACTTTGTTAACAATGGAGCGTCCATTACAGAAAAAAAAGTCACCAGATGCCTTTCTTCCATGACAGATACAACTTTCCGGACCAATAGAAACCAATAGAAAACCTATCATCTTAACCTTATTCTACTGCAATGCAGTACTTTTAAACCAATGTCTTAACTTACATATTTTTATATTTTTTGCTAACTTTTAATTTATTTTACAAAATCACAATTCTATTTCTATTTTTTAAAGTCATTACTATCTTACTCAATATGATTTCTTACTTACTTAAAACACCTTATACTTTTAACTTACAAAACTACAAATTTATAACTCTTTATTTATTGTCTGTATATACTACTTTCATCAATCCAAGTTCCACCCAGGCTCTCAGGTTAAACCCACTAGATTCTATGGAGGTTTCTACTCTCTGATTTCTTACAGGAAATACCATTCCAAGAACACAACATATGTTTTATAAAATTCCCTGTTCTGAATTGTGTATGGGACTTGGTTGATCCCAGTGTAATTCATATATTTTTAATTACATTATTTCTGATTTATTAACATGTAAATTAATTGTGCTGTATCTTAATTGTAGTGTGTTAATTGAACACTCTGCATGAAGTAACACATATTTTAGTTTTAGGACATGATTAATTTCATTACATATCAACCAGAATAAATATAAAAGTGACCAAATAATTTAAGTGTGAATTGATTGGCTTTGCAAGCAGACGGCTAGAGAATAATGATTCTATAAGGGATGTGTGGTTTTTTTCCTTTTCGCAGCCTAACGTGCTAGAAAATAACTCTGATTTACACACAGGTTGTGAAATTTACAAAAACTGAAATTTAACAGTAAAATGGATGGTGACAGTTTAATGCAAATTATCTGAGTGCCATGTTAATAGGGTCAGAAATCCCATTTTAGATAAGAAGATTAATAAATTAACAGTTTTTGCAAAAGGGAGATGGATCATGTTCAATACAGCATTTTTAAGTTAACTACTCATGTATTTTACCCCAATTCTTTGATTTAAAAGTTGTCCGCAGAAAGATCCAATCTAAAGCTAAGGTAAAACTTTTCCAATACTAACGAGTCATAGGCAAAAGGCACCCTTAAATCCTTTTGATATTAATTCTTTTCTGCTTTTCCTCTCTTTCTTTTACTCAGAAATTAACATCCAGAGTGAAAAAATTGAAAATTAGATTTGATAAAAAATTGACGTAATTTCCTTCCATTTTTTCTGACATGAAAATGATTGACTTCTACTCTCACATGTCCTGTACTGTATTGTAATTATGTACCTGGAGCCATAAAATACTACAAAAGTAAAAAAAATGAAAAATAAAGTAAATTATTTTACTGTTCACTATCATCTTCAAAATTTTCTGCTTCCCTAAATACATTATAATGCTACATAGTACTGTAGCTACTTTATCAGAAATTACAAACAGCTCCAAATACTTACTGAAGTATAAGAACATTTTTTAAGTTATTTTCTGGCAGTAGTACTGTATAATTGCCTTGATGAATCTTGTTTAACATTGTTAATTTAGCTGAATTTAACCCAGTAAACTGCAATGACAAAATTTGTGGGTAAGAACACATGATGGATGGAAGTTACCTCATGACACTGGAATAAAGTATGATAATCTTTCTGTTCTTTATGACACCCTCAGGTAAATCATCAGCAATTCATAGCCAAAAACCACGCAAGCAAAAAACCCTACCAAGCAAACCACCCACCTCATCCTACTCCTAGTTCAAATAGTATTATTACAGATCTTCACTTTGGTCCGTTACTGACAGCAATGAAAATATGCATCAGCATAATTAACACAATAATCAGAAATAAGAGTCTAATTGGCTATCTCAGAATGTCAATCGTCCTGCACTGATCTTTTAACACCTTATTGCTATGGAAAGCTTTGCATCAGTAACATT
>VZTN01031981.1:1832-28949 GCA_013400515.1 Erpornis zantholeuca | reverse complement strand
ACAGAGAGTTTTAAGAAATCAATCTTAGTTTTTTAGACATATATTTTAGCATCCAGATTTGATACCCTTGACCTTAATCTTTAATGTAAAAATCACATCTAGATAAGGTTCTGACATAACATTCATCTGGTGTTTTGGTTTTTTTGGTGTTTTTTTTTTCTTTTTTTTTTTTTTACATTTCAATATAAAAATTGATTTATTTAGATCCCATACATACATGGCGTAAGATGCCATAATACAGAGCCATAGAGAGTATGTTGGCTAGCTGTAAACAAGACAAATTAATGCTAGAAGGAGCACATCTACATTTCAGCAGTTTTCTACTTCTGCTAATTTAGCTTTGTTCAGAATTTCACAATAGGGTCTATGCACAATAGTAGAGGAAGAAGAACTCCTTAAAATACCTGTGATTAGGTTGCAGTTTACTTCCATTAAGAAAGAAAGTAAAAGAGGAGTTTGGGAACTCTTTTTGTCTGTTTTTTACTCAGTCCTCTGTACTTGAAAAGAATTTCAAGTTCTTTTTCCTTGAACATGTCACAAAGCAAACAATAAGAAGCAGTTCCTTTGCTCAGAGTTTCAGGAACGTTTTCAGTCAACACATATACCCAAAACGTTTGCTCTCAAGCACAGCAGTGCTCAGAAAAGAATTACAGAAGTCATTCATTTTAAAGGAATGATAGGGTCAAATCTCTGGCTAGATTACTGAAGAGAACAAAAACTCTTCAGCAGTGTCAAAAGACACTATAAGACACACAAAAGCAGCATGTTCCCTGAGCTTTTTTGGAAATATTGATTGCTACCTACTATCCTATTCTGAAAAGGATGGCAGTTATCTTCTCTGAACACAAAATATGGAAAAAATACCATGTAAAAAGGGAAACATTACAGCTGGATTTCCTGACAGAAGTCAGACCTCTGCTTTCTCAATGAGAAAATTAGAGCTATGAAAAGAGCTTTCAAGGAGAAAATGTAAAGAATTACTTATGCTTTTATAGCATATATAATGTTGTGGCGGTACAATTACAATATTGTATCATTACCTCATTTTGTCAATATTTTAACAAAATCATCAATTTTCATTGTTTCCCATTCTAAGATGTGCATGTATTTAGCAGAATAATGAACTTCCATGTGAAAAGGAAAAATGACTCCATTTCAATGATAAAGATGAAACAGATTTTATAGAGAATCACATTTTCTTCCTACAATATTATGTTTTCTTCACTTTGCTTACTGGTTAATACATCAGTAAAAAGCACTACTGTTAAGAACAATGGTTGGTAGGTCTTTAGGTCCTTGATATGTTATGAGAAGTCTGAAGATAAAAAAACCTCTTTGACAGGATTTATCCTTGCTAATAGCTCATTGCATAATCTTATCTTAGGCCTTTGTTTAGAATGAAAATCAAAAAAGATATTGTACTGTTTAAAAAAGCTGTTAAATTCTGAGCCACTCTTCTGCTTCTGAATTAAATTAATTGATATACATAATAAAGAAAAAAAATTAAGCAGGCAAAGAAAATAAATTAAGTAATTGATCACTGATCCTGTTTTCAGGTGTGGCCTTGGGTATAGTTAGCCTAAATAGTGTCCAAAACTGGACATTTCACTTGTTTATCAGACAAAATATTTTGAAGGAGCAATGCACTTTCAAGAATAAATGTGAGAAACACACCTTGAAGTGTAAAAAGTGATTAGCTTTATATGAACATATATTGAATCTGTTCATAAATCCTCGAGATGCACCTTAATGTTCTTGTGTTTACTCTGAATCATTGCCACTCAAATATGTGGGCAAAAAGTAAATAAAGGAAGAAATAATTAACAATCAAGAAAAGTTAAATCTGGAATTTTGGCTTATGCTGCTTTTACAAAAGTGGTTAAAATACCATGTCAATATGATTTTATAACAGACAGTACCTCTTCGATTTCTCCAATACACTAATTTCTTTTATTTGTAACTATCAGCATCCCACTATCTTCCTTAATTTCTGCTTTTCTATAAGCTTGCTTGCTTTGCTGCCAGCTGAATAAGTACTTTCTTGTGTACAAACAAATCTGTGTACTCAGATGAATACTGATTGTGTATTGTGTACTGATGAGATATGACACCTATTTTTTCTGAAAAAAATTTTTAAGGAAGTTTTTACTTGTTACTGAGCTATGGTAGCTTAATGTTGCATTAAAAGAAGGAAAATATATCACACATTTATCCATATACATTGAAAACTGTAACAAATTACCTGAGTGCAGCTTTATTTAATTTAAACCTTGACATACACTGTCACAGAAATATAACTTTTGATGCTAATAACAATTTTTATTCCACAGGTTAGAATATTCATTTAGAAGAGTCTTCAACAATGTTGTAACAGCAGTTGCGTCTACTTCAGATTGCTCGCAAAACGTAACCAACTTCTCTATGCTGGTATCGTAGGTGTTCTTCAAAGAATCTTAAGTGCTCTTATTGCATTACCTCTAAGTTCTCTGAGTTGACACTCTTATAGTCACCTGTGAACTCTATCATAGTACCTGCCCTCTTTCCTGACTTTTGACTCCACACTGAATGGGGCACTGAAAAAGAGACCATGAGAAATTTCTGTGCCTGATTTAAGAATGGCACCTTTGAAGAATATGTGCTTAAACAGGAGATATTTGAGAGATGACTACTACAACAAACTAATACTTTCAAACCAATTTCTTGAAGAGAAGTTTTATTGAGGTGGTGAGAGTGTTCAAAAGTCACTTGCCAGAAATATTAGATGCAATGGAAGGGGTCTCTCACTAATCATTTTGTGAATACAGATTCTTCTATCTTTTGGCAGAAAAGAAAGTACATACTGAGAATCACGACTGCCTGCTGTCTGACTATTTTTTAAAACTAGAGGGCTAGTCATGGAAAAAGTGACCTAGTTGTCTAGGCAAAAAATGAGTAAAAGTTCCACAGTGGAATTTTGGATGGTCTGAGAAATTTTTACCTGGACTGCAGAGCACTGGCAAACATGTTCCTAGTTGTAAACATAACCATTAAAAAGATGGGTTTTTAAAACAAAAGAACTGTGGCATGCATGTCCATTTTCAGGCATCCACAAAGAAGTTATTTGTGTGCCAAAGCTTAATTAGTTGTTGGGAGATACTTTGATGTGGAAAACCTGAGTTGTAATTACCCTGCTTGATTCAAAGATTACCACACTAATCTGAAAATGTTTCTTTCCCTTTCGTCACCTAAAGATGTTGTGCATGTGCATATGTAAACACATTTCAGATTATTTTTGGTTCGGTTTGGTTTTATACATAAACTCAGCTAAACAGTGCATTTGAATTAATTTAGTGTCATCAGACTGTCCTCAATAGAAGGTGCTATTTTAACACTTGAAATCTCAGAGTATTGTACAGCAGGGATCTAATTTCACAAAAAAAATAGACTGGTTTTGCCCATTCACTTTCTCTTCACCTTATTTTTGTGTGTGGTAAAGCATGAGAAGGTTATACCTTTTTCAGGTTTTCTTGCTAAGGTTGTCCAGAGACACAATTTTTTATCAGATTATTAAATATACTGCAGAAACCAAATCACCAAATTTGAGGCATGATCTCTAAATTTTGGCCCCAGAAGTACTCTTGCTCCATTGATCTAAATGAGGAATTTGACAGCAAAATGGAAGTGGGTGAGTATTTAAAGTAGAAAATACACAAAGAGAAAGAATATGAATTAATGTAAGAAACAAATTCTATTTCCAAAGGTCTCAAAACTAACTGCAAATACATTATCATCTCTGCAAGCTGCCTCGTGAAATCTATTTTTACTCTTTTTAAAGATAGTGAAATAAAAGGATAAAGAAACAAAATGTCTTGAAATTATCAGTGAAAAATCTGGAAGCAGAATATATTCATAAAGCTCTTTTAAATGTGTGAGACACTTGAGCAAGGTGTCAAACCAAATTTCAGCTAAAGGGCTTCTGAAGTGCATTGTGTTCCTTAAATGAGTGAAACAGATTCTCCACAGTGCCAGTAGTTGTGCACTTGGTGCCAAGCACACACTTGTTTCCCCAGATCAGACTTTCAGCTTTCCTCTTTCAAAGACTTTCTTGAAGGACAGACAAAGAAAAGGAAAAACACTGCACTGCAATGGTAGAACAGAAAATACTGTCGCTATATGAATATATAATTTTAAAAATGTCCATATTCAGTTATTTTCAAATTATAAATCAAACATAAATTGTTTTCAGAATAGGAATTTGATATAATTTAGTCATTACTGTGGTTGTATCTGTAACAAAATCTGCTTAGTCAAAAAATATAAGACATTTCAATGGTGCATTTGCCAACAGGTCATTTTTCACATTTAATTTTTTGATGAATGCATGAAACAACAATCAAGAACAGTTCTCTCATTACCTACTAAACAGTAGCCAAGCTGTTGCTCACTGCTTGCTAATAAAATCTTACAAATGCTAGAGAACCTAATCTCACATGCTTTTGGTGATCAGATACAGAAAAGCATGAGCAATACTGGAAGCTGGAGGGGAAGGAAAGTTAAGCCCTTAAATACCTTTGGGTGCCTGGTCCTAAATGCCCTCAGTTTCCTCTGACTTTGATATGAATGGAACCTTCACAGTCCCTCACAGAGTACTAAGGACTTGATTTATTTTATGACCTCAGCAATTCTGGTCATTATTTTCATCTCTCTGGGTCAGACAGGTTAAATTTTTTCATAAACCCAGCTGACACTGGTATCACATTAATTGCTTTCAGTGGGTCAAAGTTGATGACATTGCAGCCCATTTTACTGTACTCTTTGACCCCATACTTAAATTTCTGTCAGATACTGTATTTCAGTTCACTGTCAGATTATATTTTATTTCTTCAACAAATTGTATTTTTCAGTTCCTTCTGTAATGTTTGCAATTGTCATCCTCATTTTTAAATGGATTCCAGCAAATATTTTTTTCTAAATGCATAACTTTATTTTACTGCCTGTCTAATTTAAATGTAGCTAAGCTATGAGCACCAGAACCTTTCAGAAACAGAGGTGTCTTCTCCTTAGCAGAGGTGCTAAGTATGCTCATCCCTATGGGACCTGCTGGAATGCACAGAGCTGGAGACTCACACTGCCTCAAATAAAGGGCAGTGCTTGTTGCAGGTCACCACAAGAAGGTGCTCAGCTGGTTTATTACTTAATCTCCGCATCCTCTTTGCTTAAGAAGGTAGCAGTTTGCTACTTCTGTTGGCTGAAATAAAGAACCTTCCCCTTTGGGTGGTAACAGTGGACATCACTATCAGTTCATTGCTCTTTTTGGGGATCTGCATGTGTTGAGATTGAATGTTGACCCTGTGGGAAGTCTGAAGGGAGCTACATTGTCAGCCCTCTGCTTACTGTTCTTTTGGACCAAAATATCCAGATACTGTGCACAAGCTAACAAAGGAATGGAATGCATGCATACTGTGCTTTTCTGAGTAGGCAAAACAAAACAATGGGTTTGAGAGCAAAAAATTGCATGGATTCTGCTTTTATCTTTATGTGTGTGTGTGATTTTTTTATGCTATAATTGTGGAAGCTCTGTAAAAATTGAGACAACACGGTTTCTGATCCTAATTAATTTCTTTTGCCAAGCAGGAGGACAATGCTAATTCTTCTTTTTGAGCTAATGAACAGATTCCAGAGAAAATTATGTTGGCAGTGTGTAATTTGCCAATGAACATATATTCTAAATTTTTTTCCTGAAGGGAAAACAATCCATAGTCTGTATAAAATTATTGCTTGAAATGTAAGCCAAATCCTAGATTTAAAGAGGGAACAGCATGAAAGACACTGTGCTTGAAATAACTGGTAGACTTTTAGTCTGACAGATTACTCAATTAACATTTTTGAGTAAAATTAAACATTGTTTACAAATAAGCAATTAAGGTTAATATTCCTGTGCTAGATTTCGTGATCATCATAGAATCATAGAATAAAAATTTGTGAGGGGAACCCAAGGATCATTTGATCCAAACTTTCTTGGCTAAATGACATAATCTCAGAGCGTATTTTTGGTTTTCAAGGTCCATATTCTACTTTTCTAAAAACAAAATTGAGACAGTCCAATTGTATGAACATAATAGTGTCACACATTCTACTACCTAATGGCACAATTTATTTAAAGTAGCAGAAATATTACAGTCAGAAGGAAACAAAATTATCAATGGCCACTTAAGTCATCAGTAGATAACTCCTAGACCCAGGTTAACATATCATGAAAAACCTGCAGAGCGCAAGAACTAGTTATTTGAGTAGTATTAAAATAATGGGATATATTGCCTCATCTGTTGCATATATCCCTATCCACACTGAGCTTTTTGAGTGGATTGATATTTTCATTGCTGATCTGGATGAGGTGATCAGGTCCACCCTTAGTACATTTATGGATGACACCAAGTTGGGTGTGGATGTTGATCTGCTGGAGGGCAGGAAGGCTTTGTGGAGGGATCTGGAGAGGTTGGAACAACGGGCCAAGGCCAATTGTATGAGGTTCAACAAGGCCAAGTGGTGAGTACTGCATTTGGGCCACAGCACTATGGGCTGGGGGTAGAGTGGCTAGAAAGCTGCCAAGCTGAGAAGGGCCTGGGGGCATTGGTCAACAGCTGGCTGAACATGATCCAGCTGTGCCCAGGTGGCCAAGAAGGCCAATGTCATCCTGACTTTTGCCAGGAATAGTGTGGCCAGCAGGATATCTGGATGTTGCCCTGTCCTTCGGCAAGTCTTTTCCCAAAAAGGTGCATGTATAACTGTGGATGCTGCTGTGGAGTAGTACTCTGCCTTCCTAGTACTTTATCTCTTCATTCGCACACAGGATGACATTGCAGTCCAGGAAGTATTACAGCCTTTCTATTTCCCTTTATTCTGATTATGTACAAGACAGACATTATTTGAGGCAGAGTAAGTTCCTTTTCTGCCTTTTAGAAGACAGGCAGTTTTCAAGAAGAAAGGACAAATCTGACAGAGTTAGGGCTACTTAAGCTACCAGTAAGGGAGTCTTGAAGTCATATATGCTCCAGAATTAGACAGCAGCAACTAAGATGAAACTCTTTGGGTTCCCTGTCCTTATTTCTCCCCCAGCACAGCAAGCATGAGAACAATAAAAAAAATGTCCTTCCTTCTTTGAAAGGAAGAGGTCTTATCAGTGCTCACTTACTTATTAATGTACTTATTAATGCTTTAGATCTCAGTGATGCTCTCATTTATTTTATCTGACATATTATTACCATATTTTTGTGGTGATTTTTGCTCTCATTTATTGTTTCTTTTTCCCTATGAAGACTTCTATTCTGCTATGTCTGCAAGCAAAAAGTAGTTACCTGGGCTAGCCTTTAGCAAAAATGTTACAGACAAAAAGGTGCAAAGTGAATATTGTTCTCCTTCTTGTTATCTCATTAAATGATGTGAAACAGCCATGGCCTTTCTGTTGACATGAATGAGTTCTGTATACATGGAAACAAACATTACAATTCAAGACTGGTTTTAGTACACCTCAAGAAGCATTTTCTGAATTTCAAACATATTCTAAGGGCTTAGAAATAAGTGAAAATATCTTTTTCTTGAAATTTTACTCATGTTTTCTCTTCCTACTAATTTATGTAAAAGAAACAATAACATAACAATATGAGAAAGGAAATCTTAAATGGAGAGCTCTTGCAATTTTTCTGAAAGCTTGGCAACATTAATAAAGAGTAAAAGGTGTTTCAATATGAGCTTCTGCTTGGAAGTTAGTGAAAACACCATGACATTTTCCTTGTGTCTTGGCTTGTGCAGGATATTTGTTTAAGAAATTGGCTATGGCCAATGCCAAAATTATATTATTAGGAACAGACAGCAACCAACCCTCTACCTGCCCATGAAAGATATCATGGTTTTGGCCAAGGACAGGGTGATTTTCTGCTACCATTGTGAGGGGGTGGAGCCTGTAGTTGTAAAGGCATTATTTTACTAAATACTTCTGGCCTCATTGCCGCCTGGGGGAAATGGACTCTCTCTCTTCTGAGAAGAAGGATATTCCTTGCCAGTGGAACAAGTGTGGGGGATGGAGCGATGGGATACTGACAGTCCTGACCAGAGGGAGAAGATTGGGTGGTGTGGCTGAGGTCAGGTCAGCCTCTGCACTCCCTCTTTTGTGCACTTTTGTTATTAAAATTGTTGCTATTACTGTTCATTTTCATATCTCATTGCTGTTTCAGGTAAATTGTTCTTATCTCAAGGCATGATCTTTGCCTTTTGTGGTTGCAGCTGAAGGGGGAAAGGAAGTGAGTGTCAAAGTGGATTTTTAGCAGGACTATTCAATTGGAGAATATCATTCCTAAACCAGGAGACTATTAAACCTAAAACAAATATGTCAAGGACAGGACAAAATACAAGCACACTGTACTTCACCCTTTATTATATATACATACTCCAAAATGTACACTGATGGTTATGCATTGGTGGGGTTAGTGGGAAAGCTGTTTCGTGTTTCTATGGTTCTGTCCTAAGACCAAGCTTCCAGCCCCTGCCCACCATCTCTTCTCTCTCTGGCTCAATCCCACAACAAGCACATGAAGCTGCCACAAGGTGTATGAAACAAAGTGAAAGGTTTCTTCCTAGCTGCCACCCAAACCATAGACTCCCAAATGTTGTGGGTCCCAATGCACAACCATGCTGTCTCTGTCTACCTGAAGGGAAAATGCCACTGTTTGGGGACAGTGTTTCTACATTATGTAATAAGATTTCAGCCAATATATCTCTTCACAGCACATTCACTCCCATTCACAGAGAGATAGAGACCTTTTCTTGCTGCTAGCTGCTTAGCCTGAAGATAATGAGACAACATGGAGTCTGCAAAGTTAAAACAATTTTTCCGAGGCTGCAGACTAAAAGTGAAAATGAGGCTTGAGTAAGACTTATATGCCATGTAACTCTTGTCAGGATAACTGAGACTTAAGTGGCACATATGTAATGTTTGATTTTCTGGCTCAGGGATAAATTCCATTCTAACTGCTACTTTGTAAAGCAAGTTAAAAAGAAGTATTGGATTATTCTCTGTTCCCTAGTGTATTGCCTTACCTGTGTTTCAAGAATTACCTTGTGCTCAAAGTAAAATTAAAAAGTCAGGAAAACAGAAATAAGTCTAAGTCATGGAACGAAAGAATTTTATCAAAAAAGTGCAGAAGTTAGGAAATTATTTCAGTTGTTATTTTAGTGTTTATTAGACACTCTTGGGACGCTATTATTTATGATCTTAAAGTTTTGCACGGTAATGCCATGCTTAATTGGAACACAAGCTGTGCACTGATTAAGCAGTTATAGCAGTAATATTTTCGCTTTTACAGTCTGATTCTCAGGATTTTTCACCTGTAGGTAATAGCAAATTACTTTGTCAGCTGTAAACTGAGTTTATCTTGTATGATTTTACTTAGCAATTTTTGGAAACCTTTTTCCTCAATGTTCCTATTAGTGATGCTGATTTTTGAATGCTGTTTAGTAAACTGTAATCTGTATTTTTTAAATGCTCTTGTTTTTCACAATGTCCAACTACATCTGAATAAACCTCCTCTTGAAACACTATAATCAAGCTGTGTGACTCGACCTTAGATGAATAGCATCAAAGACTGAATGTGCCGTTTGTTAAGAACTGAAGCTATAGATACTAACATACCCAGAAATACTAGATTCTACATTGTTCTTATTTCCAACACTCAACAACAATTATTAATGAGCCAAAATTGCAGACACATAATGCCAGTTTATGGAAAAGTTTTTAAAGGTTAAAAAAATAGTGGTGAAATGGACAAACCACTATAAGGCACTAGACCAAACATTAGGATTCTTTTTAGTGTTTTGTTTTTAAAGTTCATTGTTTAAATGACTAGAATGTTTTAGAGAGCATCATATGGGGAGTGATAAATATAACAGAGTAGTAATACTCCAGATCAGATTCCAGGGTAGAACAATTATTAAACTGTAGCTCTATTTAATCCTTAAATATTAAATTGTGGCTTTGATGAGAACATATTTCCAAAAAGTCATTGTAGCTCCACAATTTATGGAAGAATTTCCCTCCACGTTAATATGCCTGGCAATCAGCAAGATAAACTATTCAATTTGCATCACGTTTATCTTTGCTTCCTATTTTTGCACTTTATATATGCAGAAGCATTTTATTGTATGGCACTTTGTTTTGCTTGGCAACATCACAGCTGTAACAACCAAATATATAGAAACAATGAAGCCTCTTTTGCAAAGAATAAAGGAAACATCAGGAGAGATCTATAGTTCCACCCTAATGAACCAATTCAGCGCATGTTTATTCATCATACTAACAGCTCACATGGGAAGGCCAGAAGCACTAGAACTGAGAAGAAAATTGAGACTCTGATACTTTATTTTACTTCCTGCCATAGCTAGTTTCAAATTCTAGTAGTTAATGGGTACTTAAATCTGATAACTTTGCAGTGCATCAATAAAAAAAAACAGAAAACTGAAGATNGAGAGGAGAGGAGAGATTCATGTGTTTGTGTACCATAAAAAAATAATACCAATGACATAGCTATATTTTGGGAAAATTCTCAAATTCCCTTGAGTTAGGCTTATTTTCAGTTATTTTTGTCTTATTTGTTGGTAAAGAAGCAAATTTCATACTCGCAATAGCAAGAACTGTGGAGATATTTATCCAGTGCATCAACAGGTACACTGCAAAGCTTCCCATATCCTCAATCTAGACTCTGAAAAGTACAGTGAATAATGCCCAAAAGACCCTACAATGCATCCCTGTAATGTATAGCACAGGTGGCTCTAAAGCACGAAAGGCAGGTCAGCTGAAATGAGACCCTCAAGCTGATGTTAACACATGGGAATCTCTCACTCATTTCAGACGCTCTCATGTTTCAGAACATTGTAAATTATCTCATATTATTTGGGACTCCATAGACTTCTTCTCATTATGCAGCCATTATTCAGGATTGATCATCATCAGTTAAAGCTGGTTATTTCTGCCAACATTAGTTTCAGATTCAGTTCCATGAGGGAACATTACCTAAACAGATTCAACTCAGCTTGGCTCTCAAGCATTGATTTCCCACATAATTCTTCACTATATTCCTCCTCAGAATAGTCTCTGCACCAGCTCCCCCTCCAAAGTCTTGGAAGAGATTCTCTCTGAATGCAAAAGAGTGCTGGTAGATACTCCAAATTTTCCTGACGCTGTGCACAAATGACTAGGTGCCATGAAGTCAAAGACATACAGAATGGAAAATATCCATAACTGGCACTGTGACTGAAAAAGAGAATGAAATCAGTAAAGTATCTTCCTTTTCAAAAGAAGTTCTCTGTTTTCTGTTGCATATTGATGATGGATGTAATTTTTATTTCAGTACAGCCAAGAAAACTTGTGATTGCTAATAAAAATACCAACAGCTTTTTGAAGTTACCATGTAACACCTCTAGATCAGAGTCTTCAGAAGGATCAGAGGGCTGTACTTTCTGTATCACCAATATTACAGAGATAAATGTGGCATAACCCTGTCTCTATTATTCCCACCAAGAAGTACAACAAGCCCCTTTTCTTGTTCTTCCATCACCAGATGAAAAAAGCTAGATCTATTCCTTCAAAAGTGACCTAAGAACAAAGGAAAATCTTGACCTTGTTTCTTTTGTTTTTTTCAATTAATTTGCAACTCTCTTCTGATGGGCTAAAATTACAAACAACTTTCTTATTATTCAATATTATACTAAGGAAGCTTCCTAGGATACAGAACAAGGACCTATTTCCTGCGTATTTTGAAAGATTCTTCACATCTTGACTTTGTTTGGTATCCAATATTCTGAATCATATAATACCAAAGCATCTTTTTCTTACTTCACCTTGGATGCACAGTGAAGCTATTTATGTACAAAATGTTCCACAGACATGAATGTGCTGAGCCACAGACTGGCCTCTTCTAGAGTCTGTGTGATTTTGAAATTATGATCCTCACATACACGATAGGTAAGAGAGATGGAAGCAATGCAGAAAAGTGTCAAAAAAAGTAGCTTCAAATGCTTTATTTTCCCCTCTTATATTTGGGCAGTAGCCACATTTGAAGAGCCCCATGGGAGAAACAGGTTACTGATCACAGAGTAGATTAAATGAGATAACCCTTGCAGCAAGTTGTATAAAGTATGTGCTTCACTGTCAGGCAAGACAGCATAAAGCTTTCTCTTGTACTGATAAAAGATCTATCCAATGGGAAACACAATTTTAGAAACAGATCATAGGAGACCATCACATTTAAAGATATTTTTCCTGGCTTTGTCTCCTTTGAGATAGACTGACAGGCAAATTTGAAAGTATGTCTTTTCCTCTGAGTTTTGGAAGGTTATCTTTTAGGTTCGTTTTATGTTCTGTGAAACATTGATAACAACCTGCCAGAGCTGATGTGTTTACATCGATTTTTCAGAGGTAAGAAACATATATAACTTACGAACTGAGTGGGTCTTAAAATAAAAATCATGGTGGATTTCAGTAAAAAATCACTTTGTTACAAACAATTAGAGCTAAAACGTCCACTATGGAGAAGTGGAATTCTGAAAGCTTTAGCTATTTAAAATATATTTTTAGATAGCTTATAAATTCTTATGTTTTATTTAAATTAAAAAAAAAAGAAAAAAAAAAGGACTAAATGTTCTTCATCTTTCTAGATATTTTGTCTTCACTTTGTTAAAGAAATCAGTGTCCTGATCTGGAGTGAAGAAGGGAAAGTGAATATGAAATGAAGATGTTACTGCTTTTCATTTGTGCTGAGAAAAAGAAAGAACCATAAAATTACAAATGAAACTTTTTATACACATATATTACATGCATAATATTATTAATAGAATCTGTACACATTTATGACCCTATGGTATTTATAGGAAAGGCAGTGTCTGACACTGGGTCTTGCAATGCAAGGCCTCGAGATATTCTGTGAATAATAACCTCAAATGTAACATGTTGCATGTTAAATTCCAAATATGCGTGAGGAAGGTTCTGCACTAGCTTGATTGGAACTGAAGATGCATAAGGAAATAAGAGCTAGCAAAATTTGAAGGCAGATTTTTACGTTTTAATCACTCTAGCCTGCTTCTCACTTGACGACATACCTTCAGCAATCTGGAAAGCTCATCCATGCTATGCAGGCTTTTTCAAGGCTCTAAGTGGTGTGAAACATTGCTTGAACTCTCCATTGAGAATCCTTTATGACTGTACATTCCTTCCAAAACCCTTGATACCTCATGTTGGGGCTACTTAGTAGGATGTTAGAAAGCTGATAAGTAATTTTTTTCCCATGCTGCTTGTGCTGCAGAAGTGCAGACAGAGTTTTAAAGCTTCATTTTGCCTCTCTCTTTTTTGTACTTACATATGCAACATCAATATTTGATCTAGAAATATTTATTAGAAGATTTATACACCTTTGAATAACTCCCAGTCTTTAAATTAATATTGAACATTAGTGCAAAGATTGTAGCTGACGGAGAGAAGAGGGAAAGGTCAGCTCTTCATCAAGCAGGTTTTTCACATTACCATCATTGCTGGACATACCTCTCAGAGCTGTCCTCAGAATGATTTCTATTTAAGGCCCTATTGAAAGATATCAATAAAAGAGAAAGCATACAAAAAGCTCTTTTTGGGTTTCACAAATCCATAGACAAATCAAAACGGTTAAAAGAAAATCAAGATATGAAAATAAGTATTTGAAAGAGTCGCTGATCAGGGGTCAACTAATCCCTTCCTTTACACGTGATTGTAACAGCAGCTTTTAGATAAAATGGTTTTATAAGGATGGAAGTGCAAAGAGTCTCTCGGGGGGTGTCTGATCACATTTACACTTTCCTCTTCTAATCTTTTTTCCATTTTGTCTGGCCTCCTGCTCATTGACACTTTTGTCTGAACTCCCTTCAAAATGTCATTTTCATATTTTAATAATCCGCTATAGTTTTCTTGTTGACTAATAAAAAAATAATAGCTTTATTTTGCAGAAATCTTCAAATGCGCTTCAATTCTGTAAGGGATTTCAAAAACTGCTCCAAAAGCATTAAGACTATTGGTGTTAAAATTCTCTATAGATTGTGGCTAGGGACTGCATTCTTTTTAGCATTGTGCTGGTGTGGCAGCTCTATCACCCTGCTGAAAATATCCACATTCTTGACTTTCTTTGACAACTGCTCAGTGCCTTCCTTGGCATACAGAAAGCTGAAATATAGGTTGAAGTTTCCATCAGGATTCCACATCTCTGAAAATTGATACATCTTAACAGCTTTGACACATTCCTTCAAAGCAACTTCCCTCTCAATCAGTCCTTTGCCTAATTTAAGAAGGCCTTTATTTTAGAGGATAATAAAAAGGCATATATTTTACAGATATTTCCTTTAATTGTCTCCTTAAGTGTATGAAGACTTTTACAGAACTTTCATGACAGTGTAGTTTGGATTTTACAGGTTCTCTGTATGTAAATCACATTACTAAACCATCGATGCATTTATCCTATGAAGCAAGCAATCCACTAACATCAGCGCTCCTTACTAAGGTTAATAATTTCTCAGCTTCTTGAGATTCTGACTTAACTTGGTATTTGTTAGCAGATCTCTACTGGTTTTCAGTTGGTACAGCAGGCCTTGGGCTTACCTATTTTCTTCCCCTTTTATTTCCTGCTGGGTTACATGATTTTTACAATTTACTTTCCGTAAGTAAAATTTGGTTTTTAGTATCATGTTTTGAATGGTTCTTGTGAGTCTGCTCTTCCAAGCTTTTTGGCCTATTTTACATGTCTAGGAGGAAGTATGGCAAGTCTTGGCTAAGGCTTATGGACTTAACCAAAAGCACTGACTTCTGAGGATTTTCATCACTTAGCACATTTCCATGTCTAGCGAATATCTTTGTCTGCTCGACAGTCCTTGAATAAAAAGAAACATAACTGAAAAAAATTTAAAATAACTTTAAAATGGCAGTTAAAGAGAAATTTATATATAGTTACCCTTCAATTTGACAATACTACAGATTCATCTTTAGGAATTCAAAGGAATATTTTGAAAGTGTTCTCAACCCTGAGAAACCTATATACTTCAAGCAAAACAAGTAGAAACAGGCTGATTCAAATTTACCATTTTGCTTTTTCCCCTGTCATATGAATAATGTCACTGCAGTTGACACGTTCCCACATTCCTCCAAATGTTCCTGTATTTATTTCATTGAAGTAAGATTTTCCAACAGAAAAGCATTTCACAGCAATATTTTACTGGCTCTACCGAATTCTGTTTTTTCACATAACCCTGCTGTTTCTTCCTTGATATATGGTTGGGGACATTTCAATAATGGTTCCCTTATAAAGACATATTTTCCTTGCTGGATGGCTTCAGTCCTCATATTCTGAGTACAAACCTAGTTACCAGAGTGTGGGAGGAAATGCTACAGAAGAGATTCCTTCTCAGCAGCGGTATTGGGAGCCTTGCAGGAGACATACTGAGGAGCTGGTGGCCTTGAACAGTCCACGTCTTCAGTCCTGGGGCTCGTACTCCAGGCTTCAGGAACCCCCACACAGAACAAGCAGCTGTGGGGGAGCTGCTGGTGCACCCCATGCCCGCTTCTGGTGGGTGGTACAACAGAGGTAATATCCCAGCCTGTCAGGAAACCCTCTATTATCTGAACAACTTCCTAATGGACTCTCAGAATATGTTTGGGAACAAGCAAAGTTGGATCAAAGAGTGCAACAAGGTGGTTCTGACCAGGAGCTGCTGTGCATCAAGGAGTTGGTGATCCACACTGCAGCTGACCTGAGCACAGGCAGACCTGTGCTGGCTGGGCCAGCATGGCTTCAGGCTGTGTGGTGCTGCACAAATTCTTGGCCACAGGACAAACTCAGCCACTTGGCTGCAGCTGAGGAGCCTGCAGGCAGTTCCCACTCACTCAGTACCCACAAGTACATGATGTGCAGTCTTGCCTCTATCTAAGGTGTGAAGCAAGAAGTTCCTTGGATGCAAACATCCATTCTGTTTGACAGTACACTGCTGAATAGACTTGGTTTCTTTAAGAAATTGTAAATAACAACTTGAATGGCCAAAATGGAAGACAATTCACAATAGACAGGGTCTGTGCAGCACACTGTGGGAGATGCATCAGATGATGCATAAATGCAGTGCCCAGCATCTGAACTGGTGTAAGATTTTATTGCTGATTCCTCTTTTTATCCTACCTTGTTTAAACAGCTACCTTGTTAAGCCATTTATTTTCCACCCTTGCTTACTGAGATCCAGATAGAACTCTACACCACATCTCTATCCCTTCAGATACCAAGTCCAGGGGAGTAGAGCATTCAAAGACCAGGATCTTCTTCAAGAAGGGATTTGAAAGATAGGACGAAGAAATATGTTTGTGTTAAACAGTACATTGGAGAATTTAATTAAAGATCAGCAGCATTATAAACCAGAAAGTATCATCAAATTTCAACATCATGGACATATCAGTTTAACTTTGGATAAAAGAGATTTTGCACTTTGGATTGGTACCAAAGCTTAGAATTTGCATTATGAAAAAACTGTGTTCAGAGTCAAACAGAACAAATTTCTTAATCTGGTGAAACACATTTAGTAACTTGCAGCACAGCTACAGACCTGGCAGCCTGCAAACGGAGACTAAAAGATCAAGCTGAGAAGGAAATTACAGTGAATTCAAGAAGGAGCTTATTTCAGTGTAAAGAGGGAAGAGCCTGAGATGACTATTGCACCTGCTATTTGGCTGCGAGTCACAAACCAAGATATTAAAGTGCATTCCCAATACTTGTTGCTACACAAACAGCAAGTTAATGGTCCTAATACAAGCATCCTGTGCTTGCAATACCAAACTGATATCGCCTTTAGAGCACATAAACAAGTTACAAAGGCAGCCTCACAGGCTTAATGGCAAATTATTGCTAAGACATTGGCTTAAGTGTAAGTCAGGAGAAAGTGGAGGCTGTAGACACAGCTCCACAACCACACACTGTAAGAATCACATCTTGGGGATGGCTACATGCAAGGTAACATCAGATGGACTAGGAATTCTGTTACATATGTAATGGATGCTATGATCAGGTTTAAAGCTAGAAGTGACCCAGAGCTGCCTGTAACTTATGATTCTATAATGAATGAATGGATTAAATTTTCTGTTTTCCTTAAGGATCATATACAGTTACACAACAAGAAAGTTTACTGAGTATCTCCCAATTCATTTTTTCCCACTGAAATCAACTGGGAACCCAGTGATTGCCAAATATTCTTTTAAATTTGTAAAAAATGAGCTGGTTTCTAAGACTTGCATTTGATAGCCTGAGGTAGGTACAGATAAAATGAAAAATTATGAATTTATGTTAAAATTTTCAACAAAATAAATTATTAAATTATTTTCAGCATATATAAAATTATTCAGTGTAATAATTCTCTTAAAGAAAAATACCTTCACTAACCACTTATGACATGGGCATCTATTGCAGGAAGAAATGCCCAGAAATACTATCTGAATTAATTTATTTCAGTACAGGCAGAAGAATTTTGAATACCTTTTACCCATTAACTTCTTTTGTTCTTGAAAATACAGCTATGAAACATCAAGTATAGGTTTTCAATTTTATTACAAAATCATTTATTTTAAAATATATATAAATTAAAAATAACATGTTAGTGAAATTACTTTAGAATAAACATAAATAAACATGCTTCAGTGCAGATTACTCTGTAATGAGCAGCTGTTTTCAAGTCATGATTGAACCTGAACAATCTGGCCAGGAAAAATTCTAATAAATTTCCAATAGCAACCTATATCACTACTACCAGCAAGTGTTCCTTTTAGTTCTACCTTCCTAAACAAACAATTAAGCAGAATTTCCAGACCCACCATAATCACACCATTTGGAAAAATCTGTGAGCTTTTTGCACTGTGCATTTATTGCTGGTTCAGTCTTTCTGCTACACTGGACTGAAAGTACTGCCATCCACTTTTAATTCCTGAATACTGCCACACCCTTTACTAAGTCCTGAATAGATCATGTTGGGGTTGCTCTAATTTCCTCCATTTATTGCAATACTAAGCAAGTGTAAATGTTTGAATTAAATGGCCATTGAATTAATATGTACCCAAATTCTCAAAGAAGACATACACATAAATGCTAAGTATTGTTTGCATACTTTTAAACTCAATTGTAAATTACTTTCTTATGATACTGAAATGCAAAGTAGTGATGAGGCATTTATAACAATGTTTTAAAAAATTTCTAGAGCTCCATAAAATGATTTTTTACACCCTTTCCGCTAATTTGTCATCTGAAGCATGGTAAAATAACCACATTTCCAAGATATAGGACATATGGGTAAAGGAAACTTGGGCAGCAGCATCAGCAGAGGCGGCAGGAGCTCTTTTAGATGACTCTTTTAGAAAGTTACAGATTTCTTTGCAGCAGATCATACCTGATGCATGAAAGAGCTGTGCCGACTTGAGAAAAGAGGAAAAGCATCCTTGAATCACACAGTTTCAGCTCTATCTAATAAAGTAAGTAACCCTAAACCGATAAAGCCAATTTCTATAGAAACACTGGTATGTAAGATCTTTGACAGAAGAGATTGGTGATTTTTTGCAGTAGTTTCAGACATTGCTGAATCTTTTTAACAAACTATCATCTTATGGAAGAACACAACATATGCTAACCCTGAAGCAACTCCCATTCTCAGCTCAGACTCTTGGCCTGAGTCCCCTTGTCAAAAAAAGAAGCTAATTTGCTGAACTAAACTCGAACAGCTGAAACACACACACTCCATTCTGCTGACTCTACTACTACAGCAGTAATATCTGAAAGAAGGGAACTTGTGAATGCCTGGGAACTGCCTTTAAGAGCAGCAGTTTCTTGCTTGGTGAAGGTGATTCAAGTCTTTAAAAACTCGTGCTTTTTTTTTTTTTTTAATGAACAACCAAATAATATTTATTCTTGCATGTTGTGAGGAGCCGATTCAGTTTGAATTCAGCCATTTTCATTTGCCTCAACACTGGTTGTCAGGGCTGTCAGAGGCATGTGGGGGAGGGAGTGGACACCTGCACTTGCAGGAGGCAACTGGGAAAGCTCGGTTGCTGGGGTGACCTTGCCTGGCAGCACCCCACAGGAGGCAGGCAATAGGAGACACTGTGGAGAGACTTTTCCAGTCGGGTCACGGAAAGATCTTCACCAATGGACGGCACTGGACCAAACCAGTGGTTCCCTGTTAAGTGGACAGATTTTTGGAGGGGCCAGTGGGGTATAAAAACCAACTGTGTTGCTGGTTGGGGGGCTCGCTGCTGTTTGCTGCTGTTCGCCCCTTGCTGGGGTTCGTTACTGTTCATTTGCTGGCCAACTCGCCCCCTCCTCTGCCCTGGCCCCAGCCCGCCTGCCTCCTGGCTCTCCTGCCCTGGCTAGCTCGCCCTCCCGCGTTCCTGCCTGGACTGCCTGCTTCCAGCNCTTTCTTCTTGTCTGTCTCTTCTGGCCCTCTTTCGCTCGGGAAACTCCTTTCCTCCTCCATTTTCATTACCAATAAATGCTTCTCAGATACAGGGTTTGCCTCATTTGGCTTCATTTCATTCCTGACCATCCATTTTTAAAAGAACCCCTCGCAGTTCCCCACAGTGGAATGCAACACATGCCAATAGTTGCAAAGCAGAGGAAATACTCAAAGTTACTTGGTTTTGCTATTAAAATATGTCATTTGAATTTTTAGTGACATTTATTATAAAATATTAAAATAAATAAAGCCCTTAAAATCTATCAATTAATTAGTCCAAAACAGTAAATTAGCAGCTATGATTCTCTAATAAGGATCTTTAATTTTAAAAAATTTAGTTTTATCGTGTTGATAGAGAAAGAAAAGTTATCTCTAATTTATCAGAGAAGCTCTTATCTAGTTTTACTTGCCAGTAAACAAAGGTTTAATCTTATTTTGCTTGCATAGTGAATGCATATTGGAACAACATAGAGGTCATTAATGTTATAATCCTTATTTGTAGACTTTGCTTTTCATCCTAGTAATAGGATCCTAGTAGGTCTCGGGAGAACCTAAATTTTTCAGAAGTTTTTTCCCGTATATTGGCAATAGGAAAAGATCCTTTCTCAAGTATGAGCCTGATTCTTTCACCAAGGATTAGCTCCATTCCTAATCAGAAAAAACATTTTGATTAAAAATTCTCCAGGATGTCTCACATGGGGAAATTTGAATGGAGCAAATACAAGAGCAGAACCACCCCACTCCATGACATTTATTTTAAATTTCATATATTAAGCAGAGTAGATTTAAAATGTGGATAGCAATTTTTATATCAAGATTTTTATCCTCCAGCATTGTTCATTTCTAAAAACAAAATCTAGACAAAACAACAAAAAAAACCCAAAATTTCCAGCCTAGTTTAGACCAATTCAGTATTTCTGAGTCCTGTCTGGAAGCTCAGGACAGTTGCACACCAACCATTACATTCTACCTTCCCTAAGAGGCTTATTTTTCAACTATTTATATTCTTCTTTTATTTTTTTTCCACAAATAGACTGGCAGCACGAAGCCCCAGCACTCTTCCTGTAACTTCCCCCATCTCTAGGGCCAATCACCAGTTCATACTTGGGTTACTATTGCTCTTTGGCCTCTCAACCCTGTGATGTTGTAAGGAAAGTAAAGATGCTAAGGGTCTTTCTCCTTTCCTTCTTTTCCTTTCTTTCTCTCCTCTGCAAACTGGAGTAATCTTTATAGGGGGCAGGTATAGTCCAGGCTTCATATGAGGATTGCTTTTCGACAAGCTTCGCCCCACAGTAGTGTCATAAACACTTAAGTTTCCCCTAATAAGTCTTGTAACTACATCTGCCTGAAATTAATGAGGAAAGTATCTGAATCCTTTTTAAGAATTTCATAGAATCACACAATCATAGAATGGTTTGAGTTGGGAGGGACCTTTAAGGTCATCTGGTTCCAACCCCACTGCCCCAGGCAGGGATTTCACTAAAAGCCATTGAAAGAAAAAGGAGAGGAGCAGGAAATGGGGAGAAAGAGATAAATATTTCTGGAAGAGAAAAAAAATCAGTTTTGAAGACAATTTATATTTGGCTTTGCAACACTCTGCAAAATTTCAGCATAAATGAGGACATATCAAACAATAAAACTGAAATCCACTAGCTCTTGGAAAAAAATTGTGCTCAGTATAATTCCCTGAGCCTTATGCACTAGAATGCTGTATGAACACCGGTTCATTAATGTTTATAATGTTTTTAAACCCTCACACAGAAATGGATTTTAAATTACTTAGGAGGTGGAATTAGGTTTTCAGAAAAAAAACCCTAAAAGTAACAACAAAATATGTAGCCTTCATATTTGAAGGTTTCTTACATTAGGAAAGATAAAAGTAAAGTTGCAGTTAGCTTTTCTGTATTAATTCAGGCATTATACTTAGCATGACTGATTTCTTAATTTTCTGAATAAATACAATAATGGAAATATACTTAGTTTTCATATAAAATAATTCATTTTATATTAATATCAAAAATTGTGCCATCATTTTTGTAAAATCAACTTAAACACTTAGCTATATTTTAAAAAAAGCCACAGAGCACAAATATTTCCTTATTTGAATATTTGCCTGAGTAAAAAATATACAAAAATGTGAATATGAAAATATGCATTAAAGAAAACAAATCAAAACATTCTCATCAATGAATATGGATTTGTTTTCAAAGCAGTCATAATCCATATATTTCTCTGTGAGCTAGCAGATTTTACACTGGACCTAGAGAGAGCTTATTAGTGAGAAAATAAAATTTCACTGAGCTTAAAATGTATTTAAAACACTTAGCTTTACTAACTTTCTGCTTGTCAAACTTTAATTTATGTTATTGTAAATCTGATGTAACTCTCTTGACGCCATATGATATTATATAAGTTTTGCACCAATGTAAAGGACAGATGAATCAATCCATAAGCTTGCTATAGTTCTGCTTCATCACTACTATTATGTGGGTGGAACTTACAGATAATTTGCTGTGGATAAGCAAATTATTTGAATTACAATGCATTCATTTCCACAGCACTATTTCCAACTGCTTAGCTTCTCTGGAGGGTTAGTTCTGTTTGACACTTCATTATATTTTTAGTTATAATCTTTTATTAACAACAAACAAATATGTTGACAGTGCAAAACATTTTCTTTCATGAGCAGTAAGAGATAGGCAAACACTACTTAGCAAATAGAAAAAATATATGACAGAGTGGAGGTAATACAAATAATAGGTTACATTGAACATAAACACTGTCATAAGCATTAGATCAAAGTCTTGTTTCTAATTAATTCATCCCATTTGAATGTTTCCCTAAGTAATGTTGTTCCATTGCTACATGTTGCTAGCAGTATTTTTATTCCAACTCTCTTGTGTCATTTATTGCAGTAAGCCATATTCCTCTAGGGCTCAATTCTGCAGTCTCCACTCAATCTAAATTCCCAGTTCAGTCTGGGGGCAGGATTTGCTTGAACAAGGACAAAAGAATTTAGTCTCTAGTGTGTAGTTATAACAGTATTCTCAAAGCCTAAATGCATTCTATTTTAGCAGAGTCTAGAATTTAATATGGAACAGAAGTGTCTTAAATTCTACTTCATTTGCTGCTTCTGAATTTTGTCAGATAAGTTTCCTTGGCTTCCTTTTTCCATTAACATTGCCACCAATGAGATAAGTATAATAACAAGCATTAAGCTCCTCTGACAGATAATTTGATGAAAGGCTCTGCATACCTATTGTAGGTCAGATGCTGTGAGAGAAATCCCTCATACAGTATAAAGCTCAGATCACCCACTTAACATTTTCCTTTGTGTGTGACTAGGTAGGGACTCCAGAGCAAAATTCCTTGGGCAATCTGGAGTCAGCCACGAAGTGTTTAAAAGACTAGTGTTACATTGCAGCTGAAGTGTAAGTTAGTTCCCAGGAACCCATGACTTTTGCAGTGTGGAAAAGCAACCCACAACTATCTTTGCTTCTCACTCACCAGCTGTAGCAGGCATACAAGAATTACACTCTGGACATGAGGAAATATTATTAGCTTATTTTCCAAGGTCTTGCACATATTTCAAGCTCTACTGTGGGGCATGTTTTATACAAGTTAAACATCTGCACTGCCTATCAGAAAAGTGTCATAACTCAACTTCTCCAAGTCAAATAGGATATAGCACAACTCACATTGTTCTGTTCCAAATATATAACTATGGAACAAATTAGCCATCTGTAAGAATATATGCAATTATCCTATCCTAACAGAATTTTGCCATGTACTTTGAACTCTCATAGAAAATGACTAAATCAACAGCCTTTTGCTGTTACAAACTTCCAAATAAAATTCGAAAGACTAAAGTAGAAGTTAATTTAGAAGTTAATTTAGTTAATTAATTTAGTTAATTTCACATACAGTAACTGAAATTACATATAACAGGGTTCAAATACAAATTTTAGACTGCTAAAGAGCACATTAGAAATTCAATGAGAGAGCATAAAAGGTTTTCTGAAGGGTTGAAGAATGTGAACTCATCCCACGTTACACTGTGCACAGGTCTGTAATGAGCATCTTTAGCAAAAAGTAGCATAAGCCTGTAGGCAAATGTTCCTAGTATGTGAATCTAATGTACATTTTTTGAGAGGAACACTGAGCTTTAGATCTTGTAAACTATAATCTGAAATCCAGGTCATCAATGACTTTAAAAGCCATCGTCTGAATCCCTTTTAGTCCCAACATCAGGTCTTATACAGTTGTAGTCTCTTTCCTGTATGACTCAGAAGAATAAAAAGAAAAAATCCAGCATACCAATTTGTGTCATATATCTCATTTTTCTAATGTGCTTTTCCTAAATATTTTCCTTCATATGCAACAAGGTTTTTTACTGACTTCATTCTACCATCCTCCAAAATGTTCAATTTGCTTTAATTTCTCTTTTACATGACCCTTCTCATTGTTATATCTTATTTTCCTGCTTAAAACCTTTCACTTCTGTGAAGCTAAGTCAACATGTTAAAACTGAATAAAATCTTTATAATGCAGCTAATGTAAAGTATAGGCATGTCTTAAAAAATAACGGTGCCCTGGCTTACCATTTTTTTAGAACACTGTTACGTTTCTAAAATGATTTTTTTTCCTTAAACTTAAACAAAAAATTATCTCTTTAAAAGTGAACAAAAAGCTTTGATCAAGAAAAGGAAACTTGAACCAAATTGACTTAGTTAGATGAGGATTAGTATACTCTTTTCAATCTGTAATTTCTGAATGGGTTAACCTCCTGAAAATATTAATCAAATTGTGGAAGTGTGCCTGCATTATAGTGGCAGGAATTCAAACACAACATTTATATTTTGGAAGTGAAAAATGGCATTTCTTCTCTCCTGTTCTTCTTTTAAGAACAGCATATTTTTAAATCAAGCTGGATTATCTATGTGCAAGTTTCATTTATCATTGGTACCAAAGTAAATGTTTCATTAACAAAAACTTCTAGACAAATAGTACAGGATGCTAAGTAATATAAAGCAACCTCTCATTTTCTAATGGATACATTTTTCTAATCTGATCATTCCTTATGTATCTTTAATAATGATTTATTTTTCAAGATCCCAGTCATGACTTCACTCTCCATATGTGAGAGCCAAAAGAGATGTTTAGTGATGATGAAGTCCTCTGTGAACTCCTACTTAAAGCTTAATTATTGTAAACTATCTCTAACCCACATAAAAGCCAATTAAGAGGCAGCATGAATAGCCATATTAAATATAAATAATATCAATGGCTTGTATTCTCTCAGCATGATTCAGTTTAAACACTTACACTATGAATAACTATGATTTTTTTTTTTTTTGTAGAGCTCCTGAGATAAAATAAAGTTGTTTATAGGAACATTTCTTCAAGCCATAAAAATTTGCATTTCTATCTAGACTGTGTTGTTCTAAGCCACAGGTATCATGAACAATTAAAGATCCCTGTCAAACCCCAGGAGAATCTGAAACACATAAATACAGTATTGTTTCATTAACCACTGTGTGAGATTAAGATGCTTTTCTGCAGAAAAAAGCAAAACAAAACAAAAAAATGTACCAAAAAATTTGAAAAGGACAATTATTGAAATTAGCCATAAAAATGATGTCAATGTTTCTACCAGTTTGAGAATTCCAAGAAAAAAATGCATCTTTGTTAGCATAAAGTCAGCAAAAGATGCTGATATACACTTTTATCAAACAGTTCCTGTGGAAAGATTTAAAATAATATCTTTTCTTATTGCTCTGTAAGTTCAGACAATTTTGTTACTTAACTGAATCTATGGGTACAGGGTTGCAGAGGATTCTTTCTGCCATTTAATTTGTGCCCTACGTCTCAGATACGTCTGTCTTTCAGCATTACTGGATTTCCAGACTTCTTCTCAAATAAACCTGGCTGTGCAGAATTCCACATTAGACAGGATAGAAGTGAAATGGGCTAGAAATATCCACCTGAATTGCTAGCTCCAGATATTCTGGTCATTTGGAGAACTGTAGCAGGGTATTTAAATCAATGCAGACCTGTTTTCAAAAGCCACCATTTCCATAGGTATACTGGTAAATCATAATAAAGGTAGGCCAAGGGCTTTGGTTTTGCAAAACTGTTCCTTTCAGCCTCCTGCATATGGATCCATAAACAGCCAAACTCACTGAATAAAAAAAAAAGCCATTGGAGACGCTGCACTCTTCCTCAAGGAGCAAGGGAAGAGCTGGGGATGCACACATTTAGTGTGCTCAGTGTGCTGGAGAAGTCCTCCTTAACTCAGGGGATGCACTCTGCCTTGTTGGCTCTGAGATCCTCACACACAAAGGGCAGTTCTGCTTCCAGCACAGGGACACTCTATCCACAAGAGCTTGGTGCTGCTGGGCACAACTGCAGATAAGTGATAACATACCCACACTTCACCAGAGTCCCTGCTGCAATCCAATAATACCTTTATCCTGGACTGGAAAAGTGGCATTAAACAGCTTTTGGTACTTGGGTTCTCGCCTTCTAAACTGCAGGTATTTTCCTTTAGAAATTACTGTATCTAGATTTATAGGGGGGGAAAAATGCTTGTTTAATATCCTTCCCTCAACTGTTGAGAGGGTGATAAACAAGCTCCCTAGTCTATGAACATCTTTGTGACTTAAGGAGTGGATTCAAAGTACAATGAAGAAGAATTTTATACTTTGCTAAAGTAGGTTGTTTAACCAAGCATCCTCTGCAGAAATGCTGCAACAAAAATTCTAATTAAAATGTAACCTGGAGTGGCTTCACCAATTCTAATCTAATGGGAACTAATCCCTGTTTTAGGTAAATTAACTCCCAGGTCTTAATTTGCTCAGTTTTCCCTTTGAGTCTTCTTTATTTAAGGAAAGAGTAGCTTGCTAGAATGTTTCAGCCTTCTGGGCCAGTAGCTTCATCCCCTAAACATTTTTCTGTAAGATGAAGATACATTCAATACCCAGTATCTTCTGTATGAAACAAAAATACGATTTTTTGAGACGCGAATACCATCAAAAGCCTTATATAGGTGAGTGTGCATGCACTTGTATTTCCCCCCTACCCCATGGTCCCACGTCAGCTGTCTTAGATTCAACATCTTTTCACTGGTCACATTAGAGATGGCTGAAAGATTTGAAATTAAATAAGTTAGGACAACTCTGTATCATAACACACAGTAAGACAAGAGTCAATCATCTCAAGTAAATTCTGAATCAATAATAAAAGTCAGCAAGACAACTAAATGAGACCTATTTACAGTTGAAGCATTGGAAAATACTCCATAAAGTCAGAAAATAACTTGACATTGTTTATGACTTCTGCTTAAAATGCAAAACTTCCTGGGATTTCTAAAGTGATAACTAATCTTAGGGGTTGTTTATTATCAAGTGTGCCCTATTCCTAGTTTTTAAATTAATTATTCTGCTTCTCACTTTTTAATCTGGTCCACCTGTCATAACTAGTCTGCCATTTAGCTACACCTGGCAGCAAAGTTATAATTTTTTTTTTTAAACTAAATTTCCAAGAGTTACTGACTAACCCCAGGGAGAAATACGTGCATCAGAAGAAATCGAATCAATTTGA
>VZTN01031968.1:4771-16261 GCA_013400515.1 Erpornis zantholeuca | reverse complement strand
ATCAAAATTAAAACCTAAGGCATGAAGAAGAGTGATCCCTTTGCCTTCCTGCAGCGCTGTGTGGTGCATGGGGAAGGTTTAGCCCAGCTCCTGGCTGTCCCCAGCCCCCAGGCAGCCACTGTGACTTGCAGCAAGCTCCAGCTGTAGCCTCTCCTCCTTGTCCTCGTGCCCACCACGCTCCCTGTGCACGCCCAGCATGCCAAGCTTCACTCCTAACCCCCAATGTGCCTCCGTGGGGACTCCTCCCACCCTCCCACCCCTTCCCAATAACTTCACCTCCTTCCTTTTCTCTCCCCCTCGGCCTCTCGCAGGGAGAACCACAGCGAGATCGAGCGCAGGAGGAGGAACAAGATGACAGCCTACATCACGGAGCTGTCGGACATGGTGCCCACGTGCAGTGCCCTGGCACGCAAGCCGGACAAGCTGACCATCCTGCGCATGGCAGTGTCGCACATGAAATCCCTGCGGGGCACGGGCAACACCTCCACCGATGGCACCTACAAACCTTCCTTCCTCACCGACCAGGTCTCTGCTCAGAGCCTCCCTCTGCCTGCTTTACAAAGTTCCTTTTCCTCTTCTTACAAAGTTCCTTGTCCTGGTTTTATAAAGTCCCTTTTCCTCTTTTTACAAAGTTCCTTTTTTTACAAAGTTCCTTTTCCTCTTTTTACAAAGTCCCTTTTCCTCTTTTTACAAAGTTCCTTTTTCTACAAAGTCCCTTTCCCCCTTTTTATAAAGTCCCTTTTCCTCTTTTTACAAAGTTCCTTTTCCTGGTTTTACAAAGTTAATTTTCCTCTTTTTACAAAGTTCCTTTTCCTCTTTTTATAAAGTCTCTTTTCCTGTTTTTACAAAGTTCCTTTTGCTCTTTTCATAAAGTTCCTTTTCCTCTTTTTATAAAGTTCCTTTTCCTGGTTTTACAAAGTTCCTTTTCCTCTTCTTACAAAGTTCCTTTTCCTGGTTTTATAAAGTTCCTTTTCCGGTTTTTACAAAGTTCCTTTTCCTTACAAGGTCCCTTTTCCCCTTTTTATAAAGTCCCTTTTCATCTTCTTACCAAGTCCCTTTTCCTGTTTTTATAAAATCCCTTTTCTTACCAAGCCCCTTTTCCTCTTTTTATAAAGTCCCTTTTCCTGTGTTTATAAAATCCCTTTTCTTATAAACTCCCTTTTCCTCTTTTTACAAAGTCCCTCTTCCCCTTTTCACCAAGCCCCCTTGAGGTTCAGAGCCTCTCTGAGGTCTCCCTGAAGCTTTCTGACCTCAGTCTGATGCTGCTTTGTGTTTACTCACCTGCCTGTCCTTGCTCCTTCCATCTCATTTCACTTCCCACCATGTGCTTCTTGCACCTCATCCATCCTTCTCTGTAAGAAACTTGGATTTTAAGCTCCATTTTGGAAAACCAATCTTAGAAATACATAGATTATGATATGTATATGTATATTACCACCATGTGCCTCCTTGCACCTGATCCATCCTATATAGGAAACGTGGATTTTAAGCTCAATTTTGGAAAACCCACCTTAGGAATACATAGATTATGATGATTATATAAATATATCATAAAGTTGGTGCCTTAAATTGGCTCCCTAGAAACAGAGAGCAGACAGGGATGAAAGAATAAAGGAATCAAGGAGGGATTGGTTGGAAAGGCCTTCAGAGGCACACTCTGGGCTCCAGAGGCTCCTGCCTCAGTGCATCCCAACATGGACAAGGACAGCTCCCGAGTTCTTCCCACTCTGATCTCAGCATCAATTCCCCAAGCAGAGCCCAGGCAAGGATGGAATTTGCCCAAGCTTTTCCCCCTTTTTCCCAAGCTTTCCTGGACTCCAGCACTCCCCAAGGTGAAGGTTTGCAGTTCTTGCTCTGGGTGTGCTTGGAGAGCAATCAGAGAGGTTTTGTTGTGTCTGTGTTAGCACAGAGAACAGAACTGAATGAGCTCCAGGGAACTTCAGAGTCACACTGGGCACTGCAGGGTTGGGAAAATATAAAAATTCAAACCTAAGGCATCAAAGTCACCCCAAGACTTTGGGAATTCCAGCAACCAGCAGTGAAAATTAAACAATGGGTGGGGGGAAATCACCAAAACAATCCAAACCCAGGCTGTGTCTTGGCTGTGGAGCTGAGAATTGTCCATGTCCTCGTGCAGGAACTGAAACACTTGATCCTGGAGGCAGCTGATGGTTTCCTGTTCATCGTGTCGTGCGAGAGTGGCCGCGTGGTTTACGTGTCTGACTCGGTGACTCCCGTGCTGAACCAGCCCCAGTCCGAGTGGTTTGGCAGCACTTTGTACGAGCAGGTGCACCCTGATGATGTGGGCAAGCTCCGGGAGCAGCTCTCCACCTCTGAGAATGCCCTCACAGGTATGGGGTGAAAGGCTCTGGGGTGGGTCAGAGGTTTTGTTGCAAGTTATGGTCAGGTTTGGCTTCTTGCAGCTCAGATCAGGAGATATCTTCTTTGTTTGGTGCATGTTTCATGCATAGCAAAGAGGCAGAGAGGACAAGGAGATCTCTACAGAGATCTCACTGCTCTCTGCTGCTTGCTCAGCCATGCTCAGGAGCAGAGAGTGACCAGAGTGACTACAATTGGTTAGCTACAGACAAAACCATTAGGATAACAAAGACAAACAAACACCACTGAGATAAATTTCTCAAAGTTTCTAAGTTACAGGGCAGTACAGGACTTAAAAAATATAAAAGTTAAAAGCTGAGGCATCATTTCTACCTCCAATCTATTCTGCCAATGACTCTGTGCCACAACCATGGCAGAAGATGGAGGAGAAGGAAGGAGACAGAGAGCCCCAGGCACCACCCGAAATTCTCCATCTTGTCTCCATTCACCTCCATGCTGCAAACCCCAAAAGTACAAATTTTCACCCAGGGATGAACTAAACTCTGATCTATTTTATGTTGCAAATTATGGCCAGGTTTGGCCCTTTGCAGCATAAAAATGACTCCAGATCAGAAGATATCTTCTTTGTTTGGTGCATGTTTCATGCATAGCAAAGAGGCAGAGAGGACAAGGAGATCTCTACAGAGATCTCACTGCTCTCTGCTGCTTGCTCAGCCATGCTCAGGAGCAGAGAGTGACCAGAGTGACTACAATTGGTTAGCTACAGACAAAACCATTAGGATAACAAAGGCAAACAAACACCACGGAGATAAATTCTCTCCAAACATCCCAAAGCTTCCTCAAGCTTTCTCAGCTTCCACCTGTGGGAAGCTCTTCCCACAGCTTAGAGAAAACTTCTACCAAAAGCTGAAAATTCCTCCTCTGACCAAACTCTCAGCATCCACAAGGTTTTCCTTCTCTTATCAAAGTCTGTTGGAGTCAAGCAAGGCCAGGAAACCTCTCCTGCTCCCTGGGGGTTTCATTTATCCCCAGAGCACCCCAAAATAGCTTGGTTGGTGACCTAAGCCCATGGGAAAAACTCCCCTCAGTCCTGGATGAGCTGTGAACACCAAAGAAGTGAGAAAGGCTTTTGGTAGGTTTAGGTTTTGCTCTGTGTATTATATAGAGACAACATGGAGAATCTAGGGTGTCAGCTTTTCTTCTCCTCTTCCTCCTCCTCCTTTTCCTTCTCCTCCTCCTTTTCCTTTTCCTTCTCCCTCTCCTTCCTCTTCTTCTTCATCTTCTTCTTTCTTCTTCTTTCTTCTCTTCCTTTCTTCTCTGACCTAAGTTCCTATGATTTGTTAAATGGTAGAAAGAACTTAGTGTAGAAGAGACACACCAATAAAATTGATACTCACCAGTTTTAAATACAAAATAGAACACATCAAACTTGCTGAGTGGCTAATAAAAGATATAAAAGCTCCCTGCTCTGGGTAGCCATTTGCCATTTTGCCATTGTACTCCTGCAAGCCACAGCAGAGGTTGTGCTTCTGAAACTTAGATAAGAAAATCAAAACAACCCTTGAAGCAGCAGAAGGATGTCTTACCTCATCTTTTTTTTGTGTGGGACATTGAGATAAGGAGGATAGCTGGGCCAGGAGGCAGAGAAGCAAAAAGGGCCAAGAAATCCCCAACAAATGGTGATGTTTGTGTCCTGCCAGTTCCCAGTTTGTTATCTCCCTTGGGGGAAGGATTCCCAGTGTAGCAGCATCTCCTTTTTCTTCCTTTTTTTGGTGGTTTTTAGGTCGTATCCTGGATTTGAAGACAGGAACAGTGAAGAAGGAAGGGCAGCAGTCCATGAGGATGTGCATGGGCTCCAGGAGATCTTTCATCTGCAGGATGAGGTGGGAAGGAATTCCCTGGGGGAACTCTGAGCTTAAAGCTGCACTTGCTTCCCTAACCCTGGCCCATCCATGCTTTTATTTCAGCTTTTTTTGAGCTCTAAGCATGATAGAACATGGCTGAGCTTTCCCTACACTCAAGTTCTTGTAGATATTTCTTTACCCTGTCCTTGTAGAAGATCCAGTTTAAAATAAACATTACTTTTATCCCCAAGTAAAGCAAGCTGAGCTTTCCCTACACTCAAGTTCTTGTAGATATTTCTTTACCCTGTCCTTGTAGAAGATCCAGTTTCAAATAAAAATTACTTTTAGCCCCAAGCATCACCACCCTTGAGTTCTGCACGATGAGGGCTCTGTGTGATGAAAATTCCTCTTAATCAAGACACTCAGATTATTTTAAATTGATTAAGAAACATCAAACCCTTCCTAACCCTGGTGCAGGTGTGGCAACAGCTCCGTGGATCCTGTGGCTGTCAATCGCCTCAGCTTCATGAGGAATCGCTGCAGGTAAGCCATGCACAAATCCCCCAAATGCACCCAAAACACCCAAATAAAACATCCAAACACCTCCCCTCACCTTCCCCTGCTCTCATTTCTCTCTCCTGAAAGGAATGGTTTGGGTGCAGCCAAGGATGGAGAACCTCACTATGTCGTTGTGCACTGCACGGGCTACATCAAAGCCTGGCCTCCAGCAGGTAAGGCTTGTGTTTAGCTAGGCTGGGTTTAAGAGAACTTGGTCTAAAGTTGCCATTCTGGGAGCTGAAGTGCTTTGCAAATGTATCTCTGGCTTTTTATTTTAAGATGGAACTCATTTTTGCAGGTGCAGCAGCAGAGAGAGGTGTAGAGGATGAAAACAATGAAGTGTCTGATGTGCAGCTTTTGTTGAAATTTGGGGCTTTTCAATCCTTCTGCTGAAAAAAGGGAGGAGGAGGCACCTTAATTTATGAAATCCCTTTGTGGGGAAGGATATTGAGTCACAAACCAGGGCAGGGAGATGTCTTGAAGCCCATTAGCTCTGAAATGAGATGTTTTTGCTGGAATTTTGCTGGAATTTTGCTGCAATTTTCAACCCTCTCCTCTCAGGTGTTTCCCTACCTGACGATGACCCCGACGCTGGCCAGGGCAGCAAATTCTGCCTCGTGGCCATTGGCAGGCTCCAGGTGAGTGTCCTGTTCCTTCTTTGCCAACATTGCCTTGCCCTGGGAGTCCTCACATTCCTGTTCCAGCTGAAAACATTCCCTGATGGCCACAAAAAATGCCAGTGCCAGGGCTGGCAGCTCAGGGTTGGTTGTGGTAAGTATTTAGGCTCTTATTTAAGCCCTTATTTAGGCCTTCATTTAAGCCCTTATTTAGGCCTTTATTTCAGCCCTTATTTAGGGCCTGAGCAACAAAAAAAGACTCAATTCTCAAAAATCATCAGAAGGCTTTGATCTTTCATTCATGCAAAGGCAAAAGCAAAGAGCAAATTCTTTCTGTCTCAATGCATGCCATGAGTGTCTGTGTGAACAGAACTCTGTGTGAAAACAAATTGAAGATAAATTTGTGAAGGGAAATACCTTTTTTTAAAACATCTTTTCAAAACCATCAAGTTGTTTACATCTCTCTACCTGAGATTATCCACAGGTGCTCTGACTAACTTTGATGCTGGAAAAAAAAAATCTCTTTTCAGGCCAAAAATACCTGAAAAATCTTGGAGTTTCCACAGTTGTGTGATTCTTTCTCGTTGTTCTGGTTAGGTGACCAGCTCCCCCAACTGCACAGACATGAACAATGTGTGCCAGCCCACAGAATTCATCTCCAGGCACAACACTGAAGGCATTTTCACCTTCATCGACCATCGGTGCGTGGCCACCGTTGGTTACCAGCCCCAGGTGAGGACTTCTAGGAGGTTTTTAAGGAATAAAAATCCTCTTTAAAGTTAATTTTCCTTCTCTGTCGTGGCTCTGCTTGTCCAACAGAGCTGATAAACGTGCCCAGGGTTTAACCCAGCCATGTGTTTGTTCTCTGTTTGTTGCTTTTTCCATGTGGTTTTATTCCGAGTCCTTTGATGCTGGGAGGGCTCAGTGTCTCTGGGTTGTGTCAAATGTCAATTAAAGGCATTTTTGCCTCAAATTGAGTTAAAGATCAAACATTAATCAGCAGCTGTGGTGCTTTTCTTGTCAAAAACAGCACAGCAGCTCTTGTGCTTGGGTTGTGTAACAGAGATCTGGGGGGGAAGGAGCAGGAGCTACCTGTCCAAGGAGGGATTAATTATGGAATCTGAACTGACCCCAATCTCTCTCCCAATTCCTTGAAAAACAGGAACTTTTGGGGAAGGACATTGTGGATTTCTGCCATCCAGAAGACCAACAGCTTTTAAGGGACAGTTTTCAACAGGTACAAAACATTCTGGTTGCCCTTTGCATGCAGGGTGGAATTCAGAGTGGAGTTCAAGCCAAGACTGGAATGTCTTGGTGCTTGCAAAGCAACAGAATTGACTGGAAAAGCAAGAGGAAGAGCAGAGCTTAGATAATTCTCCTGTGCAAACAGTTGAGGGTTGAGCCTTGTTGTTAAATGCAAAATAAAACAGAACCATTTGGTGTCTTAACTCCTGAATCCAGTCTTAACTCCAGAATTCAGTCTTAACTCCTGAATCCAGTTTTAATTCTTGCATCTGGATTTAACTCCTGAATTCAGTTTTAACTCCAGAATTCAGTCTTAACTCCTGAATCCAGTCTTAACTCCAGAATTCAGTCTTAACTCCTGAATCCAGTTTTAATTCTTGAATCTAGATTTAACTCCTGAATTCAGTCTTAACTCCAGAATTCAGTCTTAACTCCTGAATCCAGTCTTAACCCCTGAATCCAGATTTAACTCCTGAATCCAATTTTAACTCCTGAATCCAGATTTAACTCCTGAATCCAGTTTTAGCTCCAGCAGCTCTGGCTGCTGCTCCAGTTGGCTTTTCAGGCCCAGGGATGTGGCTCCCACGTGCCTGCTTGACTCAGCTGAAACCCTGGTTCATCTCTAGGGCCCAGAACCCGCAGTGGAGGTGATTTTCTTGCCCTGTTGTCGTTACTGTTATTTCTGAGGGCCTTGGACTGGTGGCAGGGCAGGTAAGGCTGCCCCTGTGCTTTCATGACTCCAAAAAAAAACCAAACCAAAAACCAGCAGCTCCATATCCATCGCTCTGTTGGAATGGGAAAGGACAAGCATGTGTTTCATCCTTTTGGAGGCTTTTTCATACATCTCACCACTGCAAAGAGATCAGAGGAGTGAAGCCAAAAAGGGGATTTTTTTTCTTTATTTATTTTTTTTTAAATTAGATTCCTTTTTTTGAATCCTTTAGGAGTTGAGTTTATCCTAAGGGATTAGCTGGCATTTAGTTTGGGAAAAATGAGATGTGGTGGTCCAGGTTTGAGGCCAAGGGCCATCGCAGGGGTCTGGGGAAGGGGAGGAATTGTGCTCAGGTTGTTCCTCCCCACCTTTAATCAGTTGCTACTGATGGAATTCTGGGCTGGTTCTCCTTCAGGTGGTGAAGTTAAAAGGCCAAGTTCTGTCAGTGATGTTTCGCTTCCGATCCAAAAACCGCGAGTGGCTGTGGATGAGGACGAGCTCGTTCACCTTCCAGAACCCCTACTCAGATGAGATCGAGTACATCATCTGCACCAACACCAACGTCAAGTGAGTAAAGCTGTGCTCCACAAGGAACCCTGGAGGGAAGAATTGATGCCTTAAATTGGCTCCATAGAAATGGAGAGCAGGCAGGGGTGAAGGGATAAAGGGATAAAGGAAGAAAGGGATAAAGGAATAAAAGAAGAAAGGGATAAAGTAATAAAGGGATAAAGGAATAAAGGAATAAAAGAAGAAAGGGATAAAGGAATGAAGGAATAAAGGAATCAAGGAGGGATTGGTTGGAAAGGCCTTCAGAGGTACACTCTGGGCTCCAGAGGCTCCTGCCTCAGTGCATCCCAACATGGACAAGGACAGCTCCCGAGTTCTTCCCACTTGGATCTCAGCATCAATTCCCCAAGCAGAGCCCAGGCAAGGATGGAATTTGCCCAAGCTTTTCCCCCTTTTTCCCAAGCTTTCCTGGACTCCAGCACTCCCCAAGGTGAAGGTTTGCAGTTCTTGCTCTGGGTGTGCTTGGAGAGCAATCAGAGAGGTTTTGTTGTGTCTGTGTTAGCACAGAGAACAGAACTGAATGAGCTCCAGGGAACTTCAGAGTCACACTGGGCACTGCAGGATTGGGAAAATATAAAAGTTCAAACCTAAGGCATCATAATAAAGGAGAGAGGATGAGGTGAGGATGGGAGGAGATCTCTGCAATCTGAGGCAGCTCTTGAAGCATGAGGTTTATTGGCAAAGGTTGTGGGTACAAGAGCTCTGCTTCAGCTGCCAGGCACAGCTTGAACTGTGCCTTAGAGCTAAAATCTGGGTACAAGATGTTTTATCTTTTCCAATACATCCAATCATTAAAGAGAAACTCCATTATCATCACCATTATATAACCTTGTTCCACCTTGTTAGATCTGCAAAATCTGCCAAGATTTTTCAAGGAGAATTCATCCCAATAAATGATTTGCCACCTAAATTCTTTTGATTTCTAACCCAATATTCAAACCCCTAAGTTCAACAGGGCAGATTTTCTTACCCACTTGTAAGACACCATCTAAACCCAGGAAAAAGAAAGTGAAAAAGAAGATTTTAGCCACCACCCTAAACCCTCCATATTGATACATGTAAAATGATATGTATTGCTATATTCCAAAACCTTAAATCTCCAATTTTTCACCCTGTGACACCACACCTCCCATTCCAACCACACAAGTGTGATTTTAATGTCATCACTCCACTTTGGAAGCTTATCCCAAAGCCTCAGATCAAATGTTTTTATGTGGATCAGTGCCTTTTAGCACAGAGAATTGAACATTCACAACTTCCAGGCTTCCAACAAGCAGCAGAGTGTGTGTGGTTGTGTTTGAGGTGCTCAGGGACTGAGGGAGGCACAACCTCCACACCTGGAGCATTCTATTCCTGCAGGGAAAACAAGGGGAAAATCCTTATTCCAATGGGGGTTTGCATCTTGTCCCTGCTACATCCAGCACCCAGCTTTGCCTCCATGTGGGGCTTTTTATATCTCTTTTTATATCTTTTTTTGTATCTCTTTTTATATCTTTTTTTTTTCCCCTGTGTTTGCTTCCAAGGAACTCGAGCCAGGAGTCCAGGCCTGCCCTGGCAAACTCCATGCCAAGGCCTCAGCTGGGGCAGAGTGTGAGCCTCCCCCTGGACATGGGCACAGCTCCTCTGCCCTCGAGGTCAGCAGGAGCTTGGATCCTTTCCCCATTCCCATTTCCCCATTTCCCCATTTCCCAGTTCCCATTTCCCATTCCCCATTCCCAGTTCCCATTCCCCATTTCCCCATTCCCCCATTCCCATTCCCCATTCCCAGTTCCCATTCCCCATTTCCCATTCCCATTCCTGTTCCCCATTCCCCTTCCCCATTTCCCATTCCCACCTTCCCCTAGCACACCCTTAATCCCCAAATTCCTCTCTCTGCAGCCAGGAATTCCTGCTGGGGAATTCTCTTTGGGATTCTCTGCTCTCCTCTCCCAAACTCTTTTCCATTTTCCAGGCAGCCTCAGCCCCCGCAGGCAGAGCTGGAAGTGGGCCCAGGCAGGGAGAGCCTGGCTGGCTATGAGCACTCCCAGGTGAGTCCAGAGGGATTTGGGCTCTGTTGAAATCACTTTTTTTTAGTTTTAAAGGTGGTGGTGGCACAAGGATGAGGTTTGAAGGGAAGGTGTTTCTGCTTGGGGTGTGATTCCAGTGTGGAATCCTGAAATCATGGAATGCTTTGGGTGGCAAGGAACCTTAATCCACTTCCACCCCACCCCCAGGTTGCTCCAAGCCTCATCCACCCTGACCTTGGACACTTCCAGGGATGTCACTGGGAATCCCAAATAGCCCCAAAATCCCCCCAAAAAAAACCCCACACCAGCACCCCAAGAGCAGCCAGGCCCTCACCTCCTCTGGGTGCTCAGTTCACCTGCACCAAGGTGTGGAAACCATGAAAAGATTTTTATTTTATTTTTTATTATTATTATTTTTTGTTAAAACCTAAGGCATCAAGGCAGGAGCCTCCCTTGGAATGTGAATTGATCTAAACTGGGCTGGGAGGTGATGCCTTAAATGTCTCCCTAGAAACAGAGAGCAGGCAGGGATAAAGGGATAAAGGAATAAATGGATAAAGGAATAAAGGAATCAAGGAATCAAGGAGGGATTGATTGGAAAGGCCTTCAGAGGTACACTCTGGGCTCCAGAGGCTCCTGCCTCAGTGCATCCCAACATGGACAAGGACAGCTCCCGAGTTCTTCCCACTTGGATCTCAGCATCAATTCCCCAAGCAGAGCCCAGGCAAGGATGGAATTTGCCCAAGCTTTTCCCCCTTTTTCCCAAGCTTTCCTGGACTCCAGCACTCCCCAAGGTGAAGGTTTGCAGTTCTTGCTCTGGGTGTGCTTGGAGAGCAATCAGAGAGGTTTTGTTGTGTCTGTGTTAGCACAGAGAACAGAACTGAATGAGCTCCAGGGAACTTCAGAGTCACACTGGGCACTGCAGGGTTGGGAAAATATCAAAATTCAAACCTAAGGCACCAAAGTCACCCCAAGACTTTGGGAATTCCAGCAACCAGCAGTGAAAATGAAACAATGGGTGGGCAGAAATCCCCAAAACAATCCAAGCCCAGGCTGTGATTTCTGTGGTGCTTCCACTGAGCAGCACAGGACTGGAAAAACATCAAACTTCAAACCTAAGGCATCCCTGGGTAGTGCAGGATTTGAAAACTCTCCCAAAGTTCAAACCTAAAGCATCCCCAGGTTCCTGTCCAGCCTGTGAGTGCTGCTGGCCCCGAGCACAGCAAAGCCCTGGAGAAATCCGAGAGCCTCTTCAGCCAGGAGCGAGAGCCACGCTTCAGTGAGATCTTCCCTGGCATCAGCACAGGTGGGTGAGTGCTGGGGCCTGCACCCCTGGAAAAACAGAAGTTTTTCTTCTTTCTCAAAGCCCCACAGCAGATAAAAAAACCCCAGAGTTGGAGTTTTCTGGTTTTCGTGTTGTTTGTTTGGGTTCTTATCTCAGATCCTGAGCTCAGCCCTGAACCGACCTGGGCTTGGTGCTCTAAAATCTCAGCTGGAAAGAGCACGAGATCCACAATGCAGTCCTGGTTTAGAGACTTTTCACCCAATTAGCTGTTAAAATGTGCTGTATTTATAATTAAATATAATATATTATATATTAT
>VZTN01031963.1:17801-45455 GCA_013400515.1 Erpornis zantholeuca | reverse complement strand
AGGTAAGCCATCCCAATTCTCTTGGCTTTTCCTTGTAAGTCACATTTTCTATTATTCTAATTATTCTCATTGTTTTCCTCTCAACACTTTACAGCTGTTCTTACTCCTTCTTGAGATGCAGTAACTGCTTTTACTTGTAGGAGTACTTCAGCAGAGTGTCTGCCAATGCTGAGGAGGATGGAAGGTTTCCTTCAGGCATCTGGGAAGCTGTAGGCTTTTTTCTTTACTGAAAGTGTAGGCTCATTTTAAGATTATGATTGAATCTTTTTCCTACAGAAGAACTGCTACTTAATCATTCACTTTGCTGTCTTACTGTAGTGCAACTTTCTATTCCTGCTTATTGAATAGCATTTTGCTATGCATTCCTAATAAAACTCATTTTTGAAGTCTAATCTGATCCAGCCTCTCAGTGGTCACCAAGTTCCCCATTCAGACCACATTTTACCTGATTTAAAAAAACCCAATTTTCAGTAGAGCAGATAGAGTCCTGCTAATATTCACAATAAGCAATGCAATACAAACTATGGCCATGTAGATTAATTTAGATTTTATGTTTGAAGGAGTTTATTGGAGTCAGCTGCTGGGGCATCAGGGCACTTCCAGCCCATGAAGGTTTCACACCTCCCATGAAAAGCATGGACTCCTTCAGTGCAGTGACTGCTGGCAGCCTCACTTGTGCAAATAGGAAATGCACATGCAATGAATTAACAATTATTTGGAAGAAACAAGAGAATCCAATGCACCCTCTGGCAGGTAAAATTTGAGTTCAACCCAAAGCAAGCGGTCTGAAGTGAAGAATGTAAAAGCCTCAATGCAGGTGGCTGTGATGCTGACCCTCTGTAGATCAGCATGAGTCTTTAACATATTCAACACCTAATTAGTTTTATAAATGCATATTAAAATCTCTGCAAATTATTCCAAACCTAAGCCACAATGTCTCCTAGTTTTTAAGATACAAAAAGATTAATCCCTATATTTACATAGGGTGTGTAGGTAAGAAGCCTGGATGTGTTCAGGACAGACCAGCATTTAAATATCAAAAAAGTAAATCATCCTTAACCCCTTTAGAGTCTAAAAGTCTTAACTTTTTCTTAGAATATGAAGTGTCCCACTTCCCACTCAACTTTCAATAAACTACTAAATGAGTGTTCTGTCAGACTGACAGAGTAATTTAATGTTTATCAAAACTCAGAAGTCTATTAGATGTAAGGAATAAAAACTGTGGAATGTGGAGAGAAGCTAATGCCAGTAAGGTCACCATTCTACATTTTGAGAATTGAACAAATAATACTGGCCACATTTCTAGACAGCTATAAAATGGATTTGCAATTTTCAACAGAAAAAGTCAAATTAACTGCTCCATACCATCAGCAGCTGAGATGAGAATCTTCTCACCATACATCCAGTGTCTGGGGAAGGAAGCATAACAGGTAATTAGATGCCAGAACTAATCTCAATATTTCTTTTAACCAAACATAAAGGTGTGGAGCCACTAACTTTAAGCCTCTGGTGGCTAAAATCAGATCCCCTTTACTCAGTGCAATTCTAGGTTCTTCAGTGCACGGTGTGGTGAAGAATGTTTTGACACCTTTAGTCACAGGACAGCAGACACCACTGTAGTCTTCTATGGCTTGATACCGCACCTACAGATTGAAACAGAACAGCAATTTGTTATTTGAAGGAGTTATGGCCTTGCTGCTAAGTTTCACACCAAAAAATTCAATTCAAGTATACCACAGATTTGAGCATAACAACAATGGCTGCCAAAGAGACTCTAAATTCTAAATTAACTACTTAATAATGAACCACTGCCATCTTTATTATCATGTGGAAATCTTAGGAAACTAAGAAGCAAATGCATTAACTAAACATTAAAGTTTCATTAAGCACAGATTGCTATACATTGTTTGTGTGGATTATTTACATTTATTTAAACTGCTATTTCAAAGTAATTTAAGACCAAACTTCACAAATACTTACACTTCTTACTCGCTTGTCTGCTTTCTGTTTCAGTTGCTCTATCTATAAATGATTATAAATAGAAATTTAGGCAGCATTCAACACAAAATGAAGCCAGGTATTGAAACCATTCAACAAACACAGGAAATACCATTAGCAGTTTGAAGCACTCACAAAAGCATAACTTTAGTGTATCAGAAATGGAAGAACATTTAACAGAACTTCTGTACATGTATTTCAAGGCAGTCTATTTTAGTTATTTAAAAAAACTGGTCTATTATTGCAAAGGAAAGAGGACAACTGGAGAGCAGGGAGAATCAAGTTGAGATACCACTGAAGACCAGTTACCGTCAAACTGTATTGGTGACATCCATCTCTAACAGGCCAGTCCAAGCCATCTCCCTCAGGAATCCCAGACCATGTAAACACTTGCCTGAAGTTCTTCCATTTACTTCCCATATCATAGGGAAAGATAAAGGTCTCACCCGTTTGGTAGTACTGGATTCTGTCTTTGGCCTAGAAAATAATTAAGAAATGCAGTATATAAAAACACCCTACACACTGCAGTCAAGCAGCAAATATTAAGAAGGTCAGGTCATACACCCTGTGTGAGTCCATGGGACCTAAAAGCAAATATTTTCAGGCAAGAGAAGTGACCTTCTGCTATACCAACCCAGGCTTTAAAAACTACTTAAAACAATAATTCAGAAGTATGTCTGGTTTGGGTGTCCCTGTCACCCCTCATTTACTTTTTAACAACAGAGTCCACTAACTACTCTGATCTTCCACTCCATGCTCCGATCTTATTTTATGGCTTTTTTTTTTCAGGGACCGATGCCTGGCTATTCCTCAGATACATACAAAAGCTTCTGCAGCTCAGAGTTCTTTGATTAATGATCATGATCATGACTCAACATTGCTAGTGCCAACTCCTCCTCTAAGAATGCACACACAGGCATGATCTGAATCGCCCACATTCCGCAGTCACAAGCTTTACATTCTCACAGTTCTGATGACATCTAGTGGAGCAGCCACAGAGCAGTGCTTTCTGCTGCAATAATGCCATTTTATTAAATATTTATGTATTACAGCCCATGCTCACCTTTCAGAAAGGCCATATTAGCAAGCTCTGTTTTATGGTAAATGTTTTAACATATTATTCCAAATTCTACAATATAGTGATAACTGGGATTTCTTTCATTTATGTTTCATTATCCCATTATTCAAAGGTCTAACAGGACTTGGATCCAGTCATATTCCATGCAAAGAGTTGACATTACAATAATTTTAAGTACTTATACACAGTCAAGACTCTCATGCTAATTTTGGCATACAAAATAAAAGAAAGACAAGAAGACATTAGTGAAATGTTTGTGGACTTATACGACAAACCCAGGCAGCACTAAACTAATTTCTAAATACTGAGTCAGTTTTGCTTCCTCTAAACTTAGCTACTGCTGCTTGACTACATTTCTCCTGAAAAATCTTGTGAAAACCTCTATAAAGATAAGGAAATCTAAGGGAATTTTAAAGCAGAGAAGACTAGGTATTTTCTAGTACTTCTCTAAAATCGACGAAAATCTTCCCAAATCAAGGAATAGCCTCCCTTACAATCCAAAGTAAGAAATGAATCAAAACATTCCACTTTGAATGGGTCAGTGAGATGAACAATTAAACGTACAGGCAGCTGTAATGACAAAGACAGCTTAAATTTCAGATGAAAATACCCACATATTTCAAGTAGATAAGCAAAGTCTCTTCAAAGCAAATACCATATGTTCAACAAACTCCTCCAAAACAAAAGAAAAATCTATGCATTTGCATGACTGCTCATCTCTTACAGTGAATTTCAGAGACACTAAGGGAAAAGATAGTTGTAGGTGTTAAGTCAGTGATGAACTGAAATAACATCTTTGGCTTCAGCCCAGAGGTGAAACAAAAAAAAATATAAATATGGAAAATAAACTTTCTAACAGTAGGAGAATACAGTAATAAAAGCTTACCTTTTCTTCAATCCAGGATTCGATTGAAGTTTTATTTGTCAAAATTACTTTCATCTGAAAGAAAAGTGTTAGGTGAAATTAGGATTTATTTTCTGTGGGAATACATCAGCTATGCAAAGAAAGCTTCATCTAATAAACTAAATTTATTTCAAAGAACAGAGTAACTTTTAAAGACTTAACTAGAACATATGTTAGAAGCAAACCCTCAACAGAGATACTTGCTCTAGAATTACATACTTAAGACAGTATCACACAGTATTGCACTTTATGCTTAAAATGTGTCTTTTTGTTTCCTTCCCAATATCTCCAACATTTTAAGAAATATATCGGGCATATTTATACCTCTTTTCAGGGACAGGGCAAGTATCTTGCCCTTTTCAAGGAGTTTATAAAACCCATCTCATGCTTTTTTAGTTCATTAAATTTTCACATCCAAGTCCTCCCATGAAAAATAATGAAAAAACCCAGAACTGTGGTAACAGAAAAACTGGGACAAAGCTACATAAAGCCCTGGAAAAGTTACACAACAACACAAGCACTGAACAACTGCTCTTATCTCAGTCCTGAATTCTGTTTCTGCTTCACAAGCACACAAAACTTACACCTTTTAACTTCTTTGTAACAGAGTCATAGACTTACCTGGATAATAAACAGCATACCAACAGCAATAGTTGTTCCTAGTGCCAGTCCTAAGGCAAATAAAGATGCAGCAAACGCAGACAGTCCAAAGGGAATAATGGGACGAGGGTCTCTTTTGGCTGCACTCATGTCAATCTTCACAGAACTCCACCCAAAAGATATCTGCAAATAGAAAAATACCATTCAGCTCCAGAACTTTCCAACTGCTGAAAAAAAAGCAAGTTATCTCTAAGAAATCTGACTCTGAAGGTAAGTGTCCAACATCTGACAGGTTTATAATGCAAGCAAAGTAACTTAAAAAAAAAGTATTCAAAAGATTTTTCTTTCGTCTTCAGACGAAAGACGTTTGTTTGTTGCTAGATGGAAAGTGAAACCATAATCACCATCTTGCAAGCTCCACAGGCCCAAAAATCAGCAAAAAAATCTGGACTCTGGTATGTTAACAAAACCACATTCATCGGTGTCAGATAGACAATGTTAGCATAGAACAGACCCCATTTTCCATGGAAATGCTGCAGGTTTTTCTCTGAAAAGTATGCAGACAGCAGTTCTCAGCATTATCACTCTGCAAACACAACTCAGCTGCTACAAATACAACTTCATCTGTTACACTCAGCTCATGTTATCAAGGTCTTCATTGCAATCACAAAGGCTGAAGTCGAATCTTACAATCTTAACCATGAATCTGAGATAAGGGGTGTATTCCAGAACAAGCTTTGCTCATTGCTGCTACAGTTAAAAGTTTTCCAGTTTAAAAAAAAAAAAGCTAACATATTTATTTTTAGTCCCAAAAATAATGTACTTTTTTTTCCTTGAAGGAACAGGCACAATTCTAAAAACATGGCCAGTAAAAGAAAATAAATAGAATATAACTTGCGTGTTAGAAATAAATAGCAGCTGGTTTCTGTGTCAGCCAAAACACAGCCTGTCTCTATCTACATAAAGTTCTACTCAGAAACAGTCTTCAGTCAATGTAAAGCACCAGGAAACTCCCTGTGATTATGAGAAGCAAAAGGAAAAAAAAAAATGAAAATAGAAGTAACTTTCTCTGAATCCTCCTCCATTAACACATATACTTTTTATTGGTACAGAGCAGAGGCAGGAGTGCATGTGGAGAGAATAACAAGGAATTCCACCTGCTTCTTCTCAGAAAACCAAATTCTCTCGTACTTACAGAGGAAAGACTATGCACATGGCTTAAATAACATTTTAAGCATTTAGTTATGTTTTCTTACTCTGTTGTAAAGCTGAGTGTACATTGTCATAATAAATATGAAAGAAGCGTGAATGCATCCCAGTGGAGCTAAGAGGAGAAACAGAGTGAAAGATGCATGATTCTGGTATCCACAACAGTTGTTGATCCAAGGACAGTGGTGATCCATCTTCATGACACATCTGTGAATGATAAATATTAACATAAAGGACATGTATGATGTTTCTCAAAAAATGGCTGACTTTCTACTTCTCAACATCCATTCTTTCATTTGAACCCGCCAATTTCTGACATTTCAACACAGTTGTTTCTTTTTAGTTGCTATTCAGAATTGTATTTCCATGTTGCAGAATGGAAAAAAGCAAATAAAAAGTGCTTCCAGGTCCTACCCTCCCCCTATCTGTCCTCCTATTTACCCAAACTTACTAGTTGCTAATAAACACCATAGTACAGAGACTGGAGACAGAGCCATAGAATGGGACTTGTAGGAACTATGATCACAATAATTAAGCACTACTGTTAATGCTAGTTTTTAAGAATATCAGGAAAATAAAGGAAATATCAAATTCCTTGTGAACTACTTGCAAAAAGAACATTTAAAGTTGCACAGACATGTTATAGTGACCACCTAAGTGGATCAGTCCTAGTGTAAACATTGTCACATAAGGAAAAGAATGGTTAATTTTAAATCTGGGTATGATGTAGCCAAATTACAGTGCTGCTCAGGAGTTTCAGTTTCTGTTTCCTAATAAAACACTGACTGCACATCTTGGGTTTATAAAAATAACAATGAACATGTATGTTGCAATATCCTTTCACCACTCTTTCTCTTAAGAGTCCTTCAGAGGATGACCTGCCTGGACTATGGACAGCTGAAGTGCCTTGATTTTTTCAAGGTGCAGTAAATTCCAGTGACAGCTATTTATAATAACATATCCTTTGTATCAGAACGAGTGTGTTGGAAGACAAAAACATGGAAACTTTTCAAGTTGACCCAAAAGGCTTATTACTTCGCTTAACATGCCAATTCCCCTCAAAAACCTCCTTTGGTGAAGAGTGAAAAAACCGACCAAAATTTCCACTCAAATCAATGTTTAATTCCTATTTGGAAAGATGACAGAATAGGTATTTCTACTCTCTAAGCAGGCCAATGTTTGGACTTAGAATTAAAATATATTTAAAAAATATTAAAAAATATTTCAGAAGATTTTTAGGTATTTACAGACTCACATCTCTGAAGCAGGACTGCATTGTTCTGTACCATCAAAAAGTTCTTAAGAGAAACTTATTTTGAACTATAAATAAAATGTTAAAGGCAGTCATTTTTCTAAACGAAACCACTGCAAAACTGTATAGAAATCATGCAACTAGAAAATGGAAATATTTGAAGGGGCTATAGTATTCATATGGAAGCTTTTTTAAAATACAAGTGCTGGAAATTATGGTAATAGCCCATCATTAGATTTGAAGCTGCTCTAATACAGACTTCAAACAATTGTAAAGAGGAACAGTACCTGTTACACTTTCGACAGTGGTGTGAACGAGGTGCCTTGTAAGACTGACACACTTTACAGTATTGGAGATACATGCAATCCTGAGATTTTTCCTTTAAACAGAAGAATAAGAGTGTTAGATGCATACATAACTCCACTGGTAATGTTTATCTTGGCCTTTTCCTAACCTAAGAGCCTTAGATTTCTTCTGACAGGGTGTGTTTAGTCAAACCCTATTTAATGGTAGGCGTCAAGGAGAGGAAAAAACAAAATTAAATAATCTCCTAGCTAATCTCTTGGCTATCAACACAGCCATCTCCCAATGTTGAAAGTGCTGGTTGCTAAAAGAAATAAACAGTTCTTCTGTCAGGAAGAGGAACTGTACAAGCAGAGTTTCACAGCACAGTTCTGAGAGGAAAAGTCAGCATGTGGCTGTTCGAATAAAAAATAAAATCCCGAGCACATTTTCTCTCCATTTTACACCATTTTTACCACTAAGATACAGCACTGGTAAATACTAAGGTTCAACTCTCTTACAATCTCTTTTAACACACACACACCAACTACAGCAAGATGAGAGACAGAGATACTTGCAGACAGCAAGTAGTGGCCAAAATCTTTCACTCAGGAAGTGGAGTACCCATCCAGTTGTCCTGCTAACTTGATTATCAGGATTCTCTTCTGCCTAGACTCTGTCCTGAGTATTATTCCACAATTACAAAGGTGACCAGTACTTTTGTATCATGCAATTGGAACACAAACTTCGGGCAGCTGCCTTGAGATACTGAACCTCTATCATTCTTGACTACAACTCTTCCAAGAGATTACTGAAGCACAGGAAATGCAAATTTCTATCTTGTACTGTGTTAAGCAGTAGGTAACCATATGATTTTCTGGCTTGCATAAAATAAAAAATAAGTTTTCTAAATTAATTTCTTCTAATTGTTACTGCTAGCAGCAAAATCTCCAAACAGGTGTCAGCAGGAGCATGCAGATAACCTTGAGGTTCTCATTCCCAGCTAACAGTGCTTGTTTCCTGCTGCTTTGCTTTGAGAAGCCCCTATAAAACACACAAACTGCTGCCAGCCAAGCAGATCCCTGGCAGCACAAGGAGGGGATGGAGAAGGGCAGCAGAAGAGAACAACAGAGCCTTAGAAGCAGATAAAGGATGTAACTTAGGCAAGCAGGAGGCCAGCTCAGCTCTGCAAGTCTGACAAAGCAGGAGTCACGGAAATCAACAGTGCAACACTCACTCAAAGAGCTGGGGTCAAGGAACGGCCACCTAAAATATCACAACACAGGCTACTGGAGACCACCACAGACGACCCCAAAAGGCCACATAAGGAATTTCGATAAGGAACGTGACTATGTTAAGTAAAGCATTACATATACATTAAGTAAACGAGGATAGCGAATGAATGTGTGATCAGTGTGGATGATAAAAACTTTGTTTACCCAACGCTCGCCACACTCGATTAGAGGAAGGATACTTCAAGGTTCCGGCGTGCTGCTTTCTAATACTAAAACTGTGTTAGAAAGTTTCTATTTGTCCGATTTCGGTATCAGGAGCAAGCTGGGGCATACTGCAAACTCTGGAGGCGGCAGCAGCAAAGCTTGAGTGGCAAAGGATAGATTTCGGAACAAAATAAGGATGAACGAGTAGCCCGAGAGCGTGGAGCGTTTTTGGGGAACAGAGGAGAAACGGTGGCATCAAAACACACGCGATTTCTACTGTTCTGACCGCAGGGGCGACCGGCCCGGCCCCAGGGCTGCCCGCCCGTCCCCCGCGCGGCCCCGGGACGAGGCGGTCGCAAGGCAGCGCTTACCGGCGTCCACCCCAGCGGGACGTACCCGGGGCCCACAAACATGGCNCGCCGGCTGCCGAGCGCGAGGGCGGGAGGAGAAAAGGGAAGGGACTGGGAAGAGAAGGGGAGGGAAGGGAGTGGGAAGGGAAGGGGAGGGGAGGGAAGGGAAGGGAAGGGGAGGAGCGGGGGTGGGAGCGGGGCCCTCCCTGCCACCGCCCGCCCGCGGTCCGTCACAATACGGGCCCTCCGGGAAACAGCGGCCCGCCGATAGCGCCGCAGCCGCGTTCCTCCACCCCTACAGGTTACGAGGCGGGACGTGAGGGGCTGCGGGGCGGGAGTAAGCCGTCGCTGCCGCCTCTCCTCGGTGCCTACGGTGCAGCGCAATCCCGCGCGCCAAAGCTGCCCAGGCGTTGTCGGGACGGCCGCGAGGGGCTGAGCCGTGCCGGCGAAAGCACCTGAGTTTCGCCGGAACCTGTGGCGAGACGCCCGGCGGCGTGGTGGGGGACGCGTTTTGGGGTGGCAGAACACGGAAGCAGCGCCGTCCGGAGCGGGGCCCCCGGCACCGGCAGCGCCATCGCCGCGATGTCCTCCGACTTCGAGAGCTACGAGCAGGACTTCGCCGTGCTCACGGCAGAGATCACGGGCCGCATCGGGAAGGTGCCGAAGCTGGTAGGAGGTGAGCGGCTGCTCTCCGCCCCCGCGGCGCTCGCTCCGCAGGCCCGGCCGGCTCGTCTGTGAGAGCCGCTCCAGCTGCCAGCCATGAGCGCGCGGGGCGGTGGCGGGAGGTGCCGGCGTGTTTTTAGGGAGCTCTCAGCGTCTCCTCGCTCCTTACGCAGCAGAGTCACCTCCCTGCCCCGGGTCTGTCCCAGCAACGAGTTCTCTCTTGAAATGTGTTAAGAATGCTCTGACAGAATACTTGTTTGCTGGTCACCTGTAAGGATCAGTTCTTCCCTTCTGCCCTGCACTGTGGCCACGCGAAGTTATGCCGGTGTACCTGAAGGGCTGAGCAGAGCTGGGGGGGATGTTCCCTGTACCGGCATTGCTGCTGAATCCTCTTTAGCGTGATCATGCCACAACATCACTAATGGAAATCAAGTCTTTCTCCCGTGGCACAGACAGATTTTGTGCATGACTTAATCTGAATCAGTACTTTGCTGCATACATTTGATTTGGATAATTGACTGTGGTGACTCACATGCAAGAGCAGATGCAAAGAAATCAGTGTTTATTTACTTTAATGTGTTTGTCAGTAGCCTGCAGCGTTCATGGTCTAATTCGTGATGTATTCCTGCAGTAGAGTCAATATTGTCTGTCAGAGTAGAAAGATGAAAATTATAATCTTGTTAATCAGCCCAGCTGAATCTTCCAGCACACAGGAATCAGTGTCCCAGGAGCCCATCACACAGGGATCCGAGTGTGAGATGGAGGGAGGCTGACCCTCGTGATTTTCTTTTTAGTTTCTTTGTAGCTCAGCTTAATTCTTTTTCTGTTTTCAGCTCATTTAATACTTCTGCCTCTGCTTCTTATGCATATTTCTAGAAGGTTTAGGATACTTACCATAGGAGTGAATTCTGTATAAAAAGGAAATAAATACATGCTAATGATGTACTTTTCCATATGACTAAAGGAAAAGGTATTGTGCATCCAGGACTAAAGAATAACATCCTACTTTTAGAGTGGGAAATGCATCATGAAGTGATGAAGTAGTAACTGAACAGGATTTGAGGTAGGTGGTCAACTAAAATGTGTGATCTCAGGGGATTTTAAATAAAAATCTTTCTGATTCTGGAAGATTATGTCCAATTCTAATCTTAGCAAGTTAGAAAGTCTTCTGAAAAATTTGGGTTCTGTTCCATGGTTAAAGGAAACTATGCCTTTTCCTTGGCTTAACAAGGATGTTTTGTTCTTGATCGTAACAGCAAGGACACAGGGACATAATTCAGTCAGAAGCTGCAGCAAAGAGAGAGAATCAGAGTTCCTGTGATTGAATTTTAGAACTGGTGTAATTTAATCTGCTCAGAAATCATATTTAACCTGTAAATGGGCATGGGAACAATTTACTGAGATGATGCAGGGAATCCTTCACAAAGGCTTCTTCACTTTTGAACAGTAAATTGAAGGACTTCTGGTAGGAACAGGGAGACATTGTAAATACACTACTGGCTCATCTTCTGAAAATCAATAGTGCTCGACTGATTTGTAGGAAAAGGGAGATTTAATTCCGTAATTGTAAAGAATAGAGATTTGAGTTCCTAATTATATAGATTTTGGAAGTCATCAGAGTCTGTTCATTCTGCATAATAGTAGTGGATTTCCATAATCCTCTCCTTGAATCAGTCTCCCTTATTCACTTAGGGAGATTTTGGAGCTTAAATACAAGATGTTTAAAGAGTATTGGCTTAAACAGTGAAACAGCCTAGAAGCAGCAGGTTTTGAAATCATCACTCTTTTATTTGACCATTAGAAGGTTACTTTCTTTATAGAATTTGCCATGCTCTCAGAGGAGACAGAATGCATGTTCCCTGCAGGACCTGTAACATGGTACTGGGCTAAATGGAGTCAAGCTAAGACAAGAGTTAATTTTTTTTATTTTTCATGTTAGTATTTCAGGCTGATCATATGTGGTTTAGACTGGCTTGCATTATAGCTGCTTCTTGCACTATACATTTATAGTTTAGGTATTGCTTCTGTTTTCAGGGCTATTCTGTTTTTCATCAGAAAAAACATTTTCTATGACTTCAGAGCAAACGGCACTCTTAGCTAACAGAGGCATTTGACCACCTAGAAAAAAAAATCTTATTATGCTGAACGCTTTAATCAGAAATATTTTAAATACACATTTTTCCCTTGTTTCTTAATAGGAATATTTGCAAGATCTTTGCATCTTCATCACCAGAAGTTCCAGTTAGTTGTTGTGGCGATGACTGGGAAAGCCTCAAAAAGAGGATTATGAGGTGGGAGGGGAACATGAGGTGACAGTTTTCAGCAGCAGTGATTTGAGAGACATTGCTGATGGCCTTCTTCCTCCACGCTGGAAGAAGCAGGATGAAAGGTGTAAGGACTTGTGCTACTCTGCATAATAAAGAGAGATCTCCTGAACTTTAGCGACTGATTATTGCCCTCTGCTGCCCAAGATGGACCCACTGTAATGGAGAAATACTGGTTAATTGTGTTTGCAACATTCCTGCACTGCTTGTTGTCAGGACATGATGATGTGTTGTGTTCTAGGAGGATGATGGCTCAGCAGACAATCCTGTTGTCACAAATGCCTAAATAGTTCAGCAAGAAATGTAACAAAGGCTCTCTGATACTACAGAAACAATAAGCAGCAGGGACAATAGAACGTCATGGGAAGAAATGTCTTCTGTTGTTGAGGCAGACATCACCTGGAGGATTAAAGAAAGTTATAAATAGAGAAATGCCTTTTAAATAGATTTTCTGTGATGCTGCTGCAGGTCTTTGAAGAATGAAGATCATTGACTGATGTGTTTTATTAATGTTCCATGGTGTTTCAGAGAAACATCTGTCTTGTGATTTGACCAAAAACTCATATAAATTTTGATTGCTTGATATGAAAGAGAGTTTTATCAGCACAAATGGTGATACTTAGTCTGTTCCCAGCGCAGTAGCCTCTGGGTTGTGATGGTTTTGGACTAGAGAGTGCTGCCATTCTTCTGATACTTGATATCTGCTTTTCTACTGGGCAATCAAAACACTGTGTTTCAGTTGCTAACAGGTTTAGCTGAAGAAAGCTCCACCTCTGATTTTCTGTTTTACTCCTCTACTGAAGTTTACTGTCTCAATTTCAGGTCTGGCTCATTACGTTATGCCTCTTGAACTCAGTTTTATAACCCAAAGAGAGAAATGCATCCATTTATCTGCTGTTGGACAGTAACTTCTGGCAGTGGTGAACATGTAACCACCTGAGCAAGCACAGCAACATCTGCAAGTGGTCTGTGAACTGAAGCCCTTTGTTACTTGGTCTCTTCCTCAGCATGTACTAATAAAAAGAAGCAATTCCACGAGCAGTGGGACTACTCAGTCTTGATCCAGGTTTTTTTAATCTCTTTGTTGGCTGTCAGATCAAACCAGTGCTATGTTATCTTTCTAGCCTTGAAGGCAGATTCCCACCTTTCTGTAACTGCTATATTTTGGGAGACAAAGAAAGGGTCTAATGCCAGGGCAAATCTGAAAGAACGGGGGAAAACGTAGTGAAAGCTTGTTTCTTTTAAGAAGGTGATACAACCATGTGTCCAGGTAGAGAACAGATTTCTTTGCAATCCAACACAGAGGAATTTTGTTTCTTTTGTTTCTAGTTTTTATCAATAGTTTGTCAATTTCACCACTTTAATTATACAAACTACTTGGAATATTTTCTTTGAGACATTATGTCTAGCAATGAAGAGAAAAAATTAAATTTAGGTATATTTTATGGAGCACTGTTTTTTATTTTCTCTAAATGATGTTTGAATTCTCCATCAAGACAAAAGGTTATAAAACACCTTTTTCTTCATTTCCTGTGGAACTTTATTTAAGGAAATGATTGAGTAGGCAGGTTCAAAACTGCTAAGTCACAGTGGACTAAAACAGTAATATGAGCATCTTTAATTACACTGTAACTTGTTTGTCCTGATCTACTTGATTAGTCGCAAACTTCTCTTGCCCAGAGGAACTCCCTCAGATCTCACTTTCAGTCTCAGAGCAAGTCATCCTATGAGTATTGTGCCCCACTTCTTGTGGGGATTCTGGCTGTGAAAGAAGTTGTTTCCTTTGCTTAACCACTGAAGTAAAAGTAAAGCTGTTAAGAAATGCTTTGAAAACCCTGGTTACATGGTATTGTGTGCCCTAGAGGATCAGCAGTTGCAACAAGTTCAGCTGTTCTGGAAGTCTGTGAAGATCTTGCTCCAGAGCTGCAGTGCCAGGATGTTGCCACATGCCTGCTCACACATCTGTATTTGAAGGAAAACCAAAGGCAGTTATCCTGGTCACCATCTGAGTGATTATGTATCTGGGTCAATGTTAAAATCTGGAGTTGTGTTAAAATTTAATTAACTGAATGATTGGAGATCATTTGAGTACCCACCCCACCCTCCCTCCCCTCCCCCCAATTTTATGGGAGCAGTTTTAGCCAGACCTTCTTGTGTACTAATGAGTTTTCCCTATGAAAGGTCTCTAGCTTAATTTCTCTGTGGGTCAGTAAGATCTTATAGGCTAGTGAAGTGCTGGGTGGTTCTTGTAATAACAAGTACAAGAATGTGTTCAGCACGAAATACCTTCCAAAAACCCCCAACTTTATATCCCTAAATTTTAGGTTACTAAATGTGTATGGAAATTGTGATCCTGTACAACTCGGGGAAGTACTGAAACTGCTATATTTTAAATTTTTATTTCAGCTTCAATAAAATGGTGTGGTGTGTTTCATACCTTCCATTGTTTTTATTTTCGTCCATTGTCATCTTGCTAACTTCGAAATAAAGAACAGAGTTATTTTGGGATACGAGAATAGAAATATGGGGGTGGGGGGGAAGAGCCAGATTTCTTTCAGTTTTTTATGTTAGGAAGATAAATTGCTAAATTTTTTGGCCCGGATGCCATCGTGAGAACCTGGTAGGGAATTAAAGCAAGATGTTGCTTGCAGAAAACTAAAAGTGCTACACAGAAAATATTTCCTGCATCTTCTGCTGCATAAGAATCCACCAGTGGCAGTGTGAATTCCAGATTTGCAGGAAAGATGGTCCCAAGCCTGATCCTCTCTGCAAGCAGAGCTCCAGTGTACATAACTGAGGAAGGACAGATTGTGATGGTCCTGTGTCCTTAAACGAGAGTGTAGAGTATTTTAGGTGAATGAGAAGATAGGTGGATAGGCATTTCAGCCTCTGAGAAGCTGAATTATGTTCCTTTCATCAGGTGGTCCCCTCTTGAAATTAGGTGGCTTGTGGAATGCAGAAGATCAAAGGAGATCATCAGATAGTCCCTTTTGGTCTTTAATGTGTCAGTTCCAGGATACAAAGAGATCATGTGGAAAAGAAGAAAGGGGGTTCAGACATAAAAACAAAGATGTGAAGTTTAGAGATACATGATTAAGTCTTGTAAGCCCATGTAGACTTATCCATAGTGACCTCTGGGGAGCTGTGACTGGAGACACTTTTGTGACATTCACTTTTTATGAATGTGGTGGTTGCTTCATCAGGTAAACCACTAGTACAGATGTCTCGTGATACTCCTGGTTTCAAACAAAGAGTTTGTATGTTCAGGGTTTTGTTGTTAACTTCATTGGGCCAGTGGGTGGTTTTAGAGTCTGAAGGCTGGAAGATGTGATGGTAGTATTGAAAACCTTGAATGTCCACAGTAATGAAGCAGTGTGGGGACTTCTTATTATCCAGTGTCTGAATATTTTTCAGTCCCCTTTCATGCTGTAACAAACCAAGTTGTGAAGCAATCAGAATGTTTGTGATGATGACACTGAATCTCAGCTCTCAGTTCATCCTGGATTCTCTGCCTGCGAATGGATGGTTACAGACAGGTCAAAAGTCAGTCTTTGTAGCTGGGATATAGCTGGGGAACCTGGCAGATGGTGATTGCTGTGTATCGTTTAAAAGTTAACTTGAATTTTTAAAATTTTTCATATTCTGTTACTAATTTCTAATTTTACTGTTACTAGAAGATAGTGGTTTTCTTGTAGTTCCTGTGGCGTTTTATTTTATATCTGTTGAAGCAAAAGAAATGATTCTAGACCCAGCATAGGAGTAGGGGAATAGAAACATCATTTTTTCTTCAGGACCTGAATTAGTTTTTATTGGGGTGCTTGGTTTTGTGCATCTCATATTTTGCAAATGAATAGGTTAAGCCTTTGTCCTTAAATGATTTTTTTTCCACTTAGTGTATGTATGTATGTGCCTTCTCATGCATTTGTACACACCAGCAAGTGTGTGCTGAGGCATAACTCCTACAGCTGCAGCAGCTGTAAGTGCTTTCCTAACTAGCAAATGCTGCATAACAGAGCAGAAGACTTCAAGAATTCTCCAATCTTTTTTTTTAATTACTGATGTGTGTATCACCATGTGAGGATGTGTGAGGATGTGTGAGGATGTGAGGATGTCACACAGAATAAATCTTTTGTCTGTTTTAGCTGATAGATATAATTTTTGAAATGGTATATTTTTCTTTCATGGTAAGAACACAATTATATTGGTATTTTCACAATTCTGTTTCAGATGAGAAGAAGCAGATGGTTGCAAATGTTGAGAAACAGCTTGAAGAAGCGAGGGAACTGGTATGTTCTGGCTTTTCAAATGTTAACTACAAATTCTTAGGAAAAATAATAGGATCGTTGGTAGTAACATTTAACACCCATGCCCTAAAAATACTCAACAATTGTATTTTAAAAAATGAAATAATATTCTTGTAGTAGTTCTTATTTGAGGATATGAAATATAAGAAGAGTGTATCCTTTTTAATCCTGTGTTAAGTAATACAAGGTTTGGACTATTGCTGTAAGTCAATAAAAAGATACAGACTTTGAGTTGTGGATTAGGTCTCATACTTCAGGAGAGGAATTAAATGTTTACACACTGTGACTTTGTTTTTGGCTTGTAAGACCTAAGCATCTCCTTGATTTAATCTGTCAGAATGTCTTGTAGAGCAATAGATTTTTTTTCATTTTAGCAAGAGAGGCATAAAGGTGAGAACAAGGGGGCCTTGGTAGCGTGGGTCACTGATCCAAGAAGAGTGTATGTGTCAACCAAGCATTAGTTTGTGGTTCACACTGACAAAAACCCCCAATATGTGATGAGGCACATGTGTTAAGCAACTGTGATTCTTCTTTTATTTATTTTGTTCCCATTACAGCCTGTCATGTCTTCCATCTGGGAGGAGTGTAAGAGTAAAGTTTTACAGATGTGGAGTAACTGAGCAAAGGTGTCGGTGACAGTTGAGATTGTAGTTCCTTACCTGAAGTTGCTTTTGTTTATTGCTTGCAAATGGGTTTGGTTTATCTAATGTCAGAAATGTAATCTGAATGTTAGGATAGGGAAAGAAATCAGCTTTTCTACCCTAGAATTTCTTATAATGGAAATAACTTGAATCAGTTATTTGGTTACTAACTAAACAACAAAATTAATATTTGAAGTGGCATAGGAAGAAAGAAGTCTCTTGAGTGTTTGTAGGCATACATGGTGGTTTTTGGTTTAAAAGTAGAATTAGTCTTGTAGACCAGAGTATAGGAATAGCATCCAGTAAAGCTGGATCTTGAGATGACTCCCTGCAGTTTTGCCCCTTGGGGATGACAAGGCATCTAACATTTCTGATTTGGTATTCCCAGTGAGACACATGGTAAAGTTACTGTCCCATCTCACAAGGGTGTTCTGAAGATACATTAAGCCCTTTTGGGTGCTTTCATATTCAAACAGCTGAAAACACCTAGAAATCTAGAAATGTTTTTCAGGTTGTTTTCACTACAAGTTGACATGGCAAAATACAGCAGTACAGCGAAGCTCCAACATGAGTAGTCATTCAAATTTGGCTTTCTACTCAAAGTAGATTGGAAGGAGCAGAAATTGAGTTAATGGCTCCTTACTTCTCTCCTCATGTCAGAAAAAAATAATCTAAATTTCTATTTATTACAAGATTAAAAAATAAATCCTGTATCTGTATTTTTATCCTAATGATGATCTTCATTTAATGTACTGGCTTTTCTTTCACACTTTTGTTTTAGATCTTTAGATTCAATTATTGGCTTTAAGCAATTACCCAACATGTTTGTGATTAATGTCAAGGCTTGGGTTTAGAAATCAATTTGAACAAACCTGCTAATAACAGAACTAATTAAGAAGATCCTCTTTTAAACTAGAGGCTACAGTAGAAAATCAAAATAAACCTAATTCCTTGCTACTAATAGTTTTCATACATTGTCTTGTGTACTCAAAGCTGGGATTATCTGATTTTGTTTTATTTCCTACTTGGCTAGGAAATAACACTCTCATGTATTATAAATATTATTACAGAGATAATTTATTTGCATTCACTAAGCAGTGATGGTTTTAAAACACAGTCTGCTTTGTTTGGGTAAAATCACTGGTGTAATTGATTTGATGGATGTGCAGAATTGACATGAAAACTTTCAGACTCTCCGGCTGCCTTTTCAAGCCAGAGCTGTGGAATAAGAAATCTCTGGAGAGAAATCCTGTCACTCTGCATACAGTGTGGAGTATCCGATTGTTGTTTTTACCAGGTTTTTAAGAAAGGTGATTGTTGTGCTAACTTTGGGGAAATTCTTTGAGTATAAAATCTAGCATATGGTAGAAGAACTGTGAATTTTTGAGTGAAATTCTACTGTTAAGAAGACAAAATTCTCTCTCTGTTATTTGCCTTTATGTTTGATGAAGGACGCATCACAAAATTGTTGTGTTGCAAATGCTGGGTTTTTCTTGTCTTTTGTTTTTAGTTTAGATCTCTATTTTAGTTCCAGGGCTCCAGAATCAAAATAAAATAGCAAACCTTCAAATTTCTTAAAATGCTAGCAGCTGTCCAGATTCACATGGACAAGTTCCTCTGGGAGGAGGGGACTTATTTTGGAGTGCTCAACATCAGCCACACTACTTACTTCGTTGTATTTTTGAATGGAAAAATGAGGGGCTGCTCTGCTCTTCCTTGTTTATGAAAAATATGATTTTATGACAAATAATAGGAGTTCTGAAAGTGGAGATGCATGAAATTAGGTTGTATTTAGGTTCACACTTGCTTGGACCACTATCTTCTGTATGGCTTCTCATGGAAATTTCTCAGCCCAGCGACAAAATGCACTCATTTAATCTCGTGATGAAAAGACATTGTTATGTGTTGGTCAGCCTGAATATGCTTCATCATTGCTCCTTGGACCTTACACTCTCTAATATTTACTCTTTAGAATGAACATTTTAGATTTCATGGACCATGGTCAGATTGTTGGTGCAAATTCTGGATTTAGTGGTAGATGCTTTCATTTTTATATAAGAGACAAGAATTGAGATGTCATTAAAATTTCCCAACCTTACACACACACACACACATTTCTCTCTCATACAAGAGAAATGTTTATAGAATATTTGAGATCAAATATATTAAGATGAAATTGATAAGAAATAAACTATTAATTCCAGTTATCGGTTTAATTTATAATACCCCTTTAATTTATAATACTCCAAGTTAAACCTGAGCTAAAGAACTGGGTAGAATTAGAAATTGCTTTGTATGTTTAAATTCATTAGTGACTATTTAATTAAAGTCTGCTTTATAGTTTATTATTGAATATCATTTTGTATAATCAGAATAGATTGGGCAGAATGACTTTAGAGTATCTGGCAATTCCATTGATTAAATTCAGATGCTTTTCTTCTGATATGAGGATGAAATTTCAAAGTGTAAGCAAGTGATTGCATAGGAATAAATTCTAGCAGTCCCTTGCAACCAGTAGTTTGGGACCCTAACTGAAAAGCATTTCTCTTCCTATGCCATATTGCTCAACCAAGATCAGTAGGTGAGTAAATATTGTTTCAGGTACCTACAGCAACCAAGGAGAGGAACTCTTTTATCTTTTTTAAGTAAGTTAGAAAGCTTTAAAAAGGCAAGTGAGGGATTCTTCTGCTGTTCAAAACAGAATTCCTGAACAGACAACACCATATAGAGCAGGCTCCATGACCCAGTGGGCAGGTAATTAGCAGCCCTGATTTATAACTTTTGATTTGCTGTACCTCTGTGCCCAAATTCTTGTATTTCAGGCCCCTTAGAATCTTGCATGGCAAGAATAAATTTAAAAAAATAGAAAGAATTCTATTTGAAAGATATTCTATATCTATGACATTTTAATCAATTTGACTGTATCCAAGTTCATGAATAGCGTTGTCATTAAACCCTGAAATTCAGCTATTTAATATACTTACATATAGATTTGGGATGTAGATTTAGGCAGCCAGTTCAGGATATGAAATTCTGCTGAGTTAGCAGTATTTAAAGACAAAAGAATAAGTTTATTAAACATAAGAATTAATCTATTAAACATTCAGACTGGTGGTGAGTAAAACTTTAAACATATGCATATATATAAACAAGAAAAATACCATTTCCAGTCAAGGGTTTCCAAAACCACACAGCTAGGTGGAGGCAGGCTTTCTTCTGAACTATGGTCATTTACAGGAATTATCCTGAGTTTTGCTATTTTTTGGTAATAAAATATATGCATCATGGTTGGAGCTGAAATCCAGATATGTTTGACTAGAATAATTCCTTCTGAGTGTAAATAATACTAATTTTGTCACTTGTTTCTTGACCTAAGACTGTGTAAAGATTTTGATAAATTGTTTGTATATTGCCGAATAAGCAACACTTTTCCTTGTAAAGAAGGAATATTTCTTGAACTTAGGTGTATTTCTTGAACTTAGGTAAACTTGTTCTTGCTTTAATTAACCTTTTGATTTATACGCCTGCTCTTTGTTTTTACTTGTCAGCTTGAGCAGATGGAACTTGAAGTTCGAGAGATCCCACCTCAAAGCCGAGGGATGTACAGCAGTCGAATGAGAAGCTACAAGCAAGAAATGGGAAAACTTGAAGCTGATTTTGTGAGTTTTTAACATATTTCATAAAGAAGGCACCTCTTAAGAATTTTTAAAATAAAACAATGCAGTTATTCAGGCACATGAGAGAGTATTTTTGACTAGTGTGAGACATGAGTTCTGCGTGTATCTCGCTATGTATGTGGACAGATGAAAACCAAACTGGGGAAGAGAAGCTTTTCTTTTAGCAGCAGTCCCACACCAACATTCCAGTTGCTAGCCTTCTGTCCCTTTACCCTGGAACTCTGTTGCTTCTCTGTTGTTAGACATTGTGAGGGTTCATGATGCATGCAAAATAGCCAGCTTTTAATTCTATTTCTCAAGGAATGACAGCTCATAGTAATGTGGGCAGTAACATGAAAAGCAGTGTAATCTCCAATCCGTGGAATTTTTGAATGTAGTTTATCTCATGTGCACTTCATTTGTTAGTCACTGTGTTTTCTTTTCCGTTGCACTTGGATTCTTCTTGGCTTTTGTACAAATTCGTTATAAATACTACATTTTTTTGAGTAAAGGATGCAAACTAACAAGATTCCCTTGTCTAGGGGCTTCTGCCACAGTTATCAGTCCTTTTTTTGTGACTGGGATTTACACTGAATAGATTTACATAGAGACAAAACTGTTTCCTGTAAAATCCTGAAAAAGTTCAAAGGGATTGCAAAGTGTAGGAAAATGCTATGTTAATTGGCAGCAGCTCCATTCCTCCAGGGTAGGGAGAAAGGAATAACTAGTGGCAGTATTTTCCATTCACTGGAGAACTGTGAATTTCCTCAGGTTGCTGGCAGCAGTTTAATCCTTCAGGGGAGGGGAGTCAGTGTTTATACCTGCAGCCAAGAAATCCAGCTGACTGTCACTCCTCTGTGCTTCTGCCAAGTTGAGCAGTTGCATAAAAATGTATTAGAAGATGGTTGCAGTTTGTAAAGTTAGAGGAATGTTAGAATAAAAACACTTGCATCAAAATTTTGAGGCGGTCTCATCTGTTCCCCTGTAGGAATTGAGTGTGGCCAAACAATGACTTCCCAGAGAGAGCAATTTCTAGACCAATTGTGAATGCTGTTTATCTTCCCAGATGTGCGAGAATTTGCCGTCAGCATATATTTATTCCTGGCCTATTTCTATATGTAGGTAGATGGTGGAATTCATACTTTCATATTCCCAGGCAAGTGAAAATAAGGGAGTTCAGAACTGGACACTATATGGAATGAGGAGAAATGAAAGGAAATGCATCATAGAACTGGGAGTTACATGATCACAAGAACATAAGTTGGTGCTCCGAGTGGAGAACCAAAAACAACATGAGAAAGAGGAAGGAACATATTGTAATAAAGGGTGGAAACAACAGCCCCAAGCCCAAGGATCTTCAGCAGAAGATCAAGGAAAGAAAATGATGTTAAGGATGGAACAAAGTACTGGAAGAAAACAACTGTGCTTGAAAAGATCTCACTTACATAGCAAATAGTGGTGTTACAACTTAAGTGCCTTATGTAGTTCCAGTTCATATGTACTAATATTTTTATAATTCTGTATATGAGGATTTAAGACTCTTTTTGGTTTATTATCCAGTCAAATAGCAACTTGTTGGAAACTACAGAACAGTTGTGAGTTCAAAGAGGGAAGAGGAGGAGGAAAAGAAATGTTATTTTGACTGTGTAAGCTCCAGGGCTGTCAGTGGTAGAAAGTTGAAGTATTTGCTGAAATGGAAGTGCTTGTTTCATTTTTAAGAAATTATGTCTGTGAAATTAATTGCAAAAATTATATACATCAGCGCACAGTCTTTTTCATTAAGTTCTATATTTCAGACATAAAGCGAATGCAGAACTGGCATTAGTTGTTTTCTTTTAGTTTCATTAATAACATAAGATTTGATCTTGTGGTTATTTGTATGCCTTATAGCATCTGAAAATTTGCCCTCACCCAAACAGTTAGGGAAAACAGCAGTATAGCAACATGTTTAAAGCTAGGAAAAGGAAACATGAGGTTTGTGGACTGTCCACTTTTCCACTCTTAAGCGGCAGGATGGAACAACATTAGGGTTTGTGACATTTAATATGTAACTTGTCAGTTTATTTTATCTAGATCAGTATGTCTAATAATGATAAAATGCCATCGCTGTAATATTATTTATTACACGCTGTGGCATCTGTATGAGTATATATGGTGTTTTTTTCCATACACTTTACTATGTTGGAGTATATTCTGAAAAATACAGATTTAAGCTCTGTTGAGCTGTATTCAGAAAAGTTACTCCAAAGGTGGTGTTTCATCTCCAGCTTTGTAGTCAAATAGGAACAAGTTGCAAATAGGATATTTATTTCCTCTCATTGCCAATCCTTGTTATTTTGAGACCTGCAGTTAGGTGTCAGTGCTCTGCAGTCCAGGGGTGTGTGAAGGCAAAGACATTTACCCCATGCACTGTATTGCACATGCATGCTTGGTAACACACTGATTGCAGTAAATCATATCCAAGGAGAAAAAAACACCTTGCCCTGTCTTAACCCTCTCTCTTGAAGGGGAACAATGATAATGAAAAAAAGAATAGCACAATTTTTTCTTTAAAACTACTTGGAAAGCATCACACTGTGAATACCAATGGTGAAAATGAACAGAGCGAGCACTGCACCTCAGCTTTAGGCAGGAGTGGTTTCTGATGCTCACCTCAGTGCTCTGCAGTCTTCCCTGGGCAGAAATATCAGAACACAGCAAGGATGAAGTGATGCTTGCAGAAAAGTTGCATACATCTCAAAAAGCCAACTTTCAGGCTTGCAATGAACATACTGAAACAAAATGAAACTGTTTGATAAGCCTTATGCTGCCTTTTTTCACTTGCAGATGTAGATCTTGGGTTTATTATCTCATTTTCAATAGTACATCCCAGGCCCTTAATTTTTGTAGGTGTTTTGTCCCCGTTAGTTCAGGGGAGGCGTGGTGGGACCCGCGGGGCTCAGCCAGCTGCGGGCCCGTGTGTGCGCTGGTGGCTCTATCTTGTGGCCCCAAGTGGAGTTGCACATCACAGTCTTGTGCTTCCCTGGCTGCTCCAGGGCTTGGGACCACCTGCGAAAGAGTTCCTGAAGTTTAAAACGATCTTCGCGTCAGCAGGTCTTTTTCCTGCATCTATCGATGCACCACTTTGTGCTTTAAGCTTGTAAATGTTTTTTTTGGATTTTTCAGATGTAGAATGCCCATGGTGCCTGCCTGCTTGAAGTTAAGTTCTGACTGCAAACAAAAAGTCTTTTAAGTACATGGACTATAGGCGTTGTTTATTCATACAAATAAAGCATTTAATGTTAATTGTTACCTGAAAGTTGCCAGTTATCTTTAAACAGTCAGGATATACAGCAGTAAAAGGCTTCCAGATTTTATAAACATAACTTTGAGCTAAATCTATCCCAGTCCATGTGGAAATGTGGCTATATAAACCCAGCAAATACGTGGTTATTTGCTAGCATTTGTATCCATCCCCAGAGTTCTATGTACTGGCGCAATGTCAGGACACCATAAAATGGAAAAAAACAAAGGCAGGCATTTATTTTCCTGAAAAGCTTACTGCTGATCTATAAGGCATTCAAATAGATGAGGAAATGTAAAACCAGTAAGACCACATTATACAGAAATATTCATGTTACAAAAATGAATATTGCACAATCAATGTTGAAAACGAGATGAGCATATTGAGCAAGAAGAAATAGCCATCAAATAAAGGAGGCAACATAGGAACTGTTCCTATTCTGTCAGCAGCACAGAGGTAAATTTTGCAGGTAGCACTCATTATCAGTTCAGGAGGCAGTGCTCATTCTTTTTAAATTCTCAGAGTTACTGATTTTGGCAACTCTGACTTTCAGAATAACTTTTAAAAGAAAAAATGAGGGGGGTGGGTTGAATTGCAGGCATACATTGTACAAAACTTGAGTAAACATTTAAACATTTTTGGCGTTTAACAATAACTTCAGTCAATAGTGAAGATATGTATTTACAATTTATGCCTCCTGCAGATTCTGTTTAAGATCATTGTTAAAATTTCAACTGCTGTTAAGCTTTCAAAGACATTTAAGGAGATAGGCAGTGGAATTTCATTGGATAAAGTTAGCTCTCTTGTATGACTCTCAAGTACCACCTGAGTCCAGAAGCTCACCTGAACAACTCACACAGCTGTGTCTGTTATGTTCTGGCTGTTTTTTGCAAATACCACTTCCCCCATTTCAGGTTCAGTCACCTACCCAGACAAACAATCATATGGCTGTAAGCATAATGAACACCATTTGTCAAATGACAAGTTGCTGGCTGCATCTTTATGGCCAGTCTTCCCTAGGTCTCCAGTTTGAACTAAAACTTTAGAGATTCAGCTGTTGCTGCTGGATTATTTTGATTTATAAAGCAAGTAGTGCAATTTGTAGTGGAACTACACTATTTGTAGTTCCAAAATAATGAATCGTGTGGGACTGCTGTGTGTATATCTTCCTTGTTGTATCCCCACGGTGTTCTTAAAAACAGGGAATCCATCATGCCAACACATTATGTGTGCACAAGAACCTTGCCTGGGGAGGTACATGTGCCTTTACTGAAACCTGATCTTGTTGGCACATTGAAACTTCTGAAATCAGATTAGTTTTCACTATGTGAGTAGTACAGCTCTTTTGAACGGGGCTGTGGAGGATTTCTTTAATGCACATGAGATTGGACTGAGTTTCAGAAGAAAGAATTTGAATTATCTGGCCATGTACTTAGGCAATCTAATTTTGAAAAAGCATATTGTGAACAAAAATTCCTTCACCGCCATTTTTATAGATACTGTCACTGTCTTGAGATAAGTAATCACGCCTCTACATTGTACTCAAACCGCTCCTTACAGAGGTACTGTTTTTTTTCCTCTGTTACTTTTCTAATAACTTCTGATATTATATTTGTCTGCCTGTCTTTGGCTCAGCTTTAGGCCAGCTTCTTTTCTATAGAGGCAAATTCCACATTGTCTTCAACTAGTTTTCACTTGTGTCCCCACCCTGCTGGGTTTGTGGTGGAAGAAGGTGGAGGCATTTGACCTTTTGCAATTACTTGATTTATAATACTTCTATTTTAAATGGGGGAAAAGTGATACAGGAGAGAATGTTGTCTCTTTTTTTTTTTTTGTAACATTCAAGGCCTAAACTGATGAAATCTTGGGGAGTGGTATAACTTAGAACCCCTGTAGAAAATTTTCCCTAAGTTATTTATGTCTTAAATTTATTGTTTCGTGTGGAAGTATGAAGATAGAAATAAATTTATTTCGTAATGGAATTAAGTAGTGACGAGGTCCTTTTCTGTGGAGGAAAGTGTGAAAGATGGGAGTTAACATGCTTAATTTGTGATTAACCTAAAGGGTTGTGATCTTCTTAGCTGTTCCTGAAAGGCCAGACCAGTGAAACACACCTTACGTCCTGGACTGTATAATTGTGTAGGTATTGCTTGCAAAGAATCGTCCCGTGTTTGACCAGTGTGTTATGCATCTCATAACTCAATGTGTGAAGAGATAATATGCTGGGTGAGGGCAACCAAAGAGCAAATTTTTAATGTCAGTAAAGCTAATTCCTTAACTAGATTCTTCTCTCTCAACTAACTCCGCCTTGACCCTCACAGCAACTTCTGTGTCTGTCTCATCTGTTAACATGTAGGGCTAAGACTGGTGAGTTTTGTGGCATCTCTTTGTTGGTCCTTCAGCAAGTTGAGGTGGAGGTGATGCACATGATTTTAAGAAAAACTCGTTTGTGTAGCTTAGACTCGGCTGACTGATTACAAATAAAGGTGTTTTCAGGAAGTGATTTGGTGAGTCTGATAACTCTTGTCTATGGCTGGGGGCTGTGAATGGAAGGCGTATGACTCATATACTGCACTGTAAGCATTCACGCCTCTTTCCTTTCTCCCTTCACACACAAAATGTTTCTGTACTAAATTAAGCTGAAAAGTAGTCTGTGGCAGAACAAATCTTTCTATAAAATGTGTTTTAAGACGTAGTAGAAATTCAGCATTGTATCAGCTCTGCCTTTTTCACTAAACAAGGTTCTCACCTGAGAGTTTGTAGACATGTTGGGATTTCAGTCCTCATCAGCTTTTCCCAAGTAGAAAACTGCAATTTCTCTGTTTATCATGGAGTTTGTTCTTATGTTAAAACTTCTTCTTTGCAAAATAGTAGAATTAAGTATGTTTGCTGTTCTTTCTAAAAGAGAGTGGAAGAAACCATGTTCACTCACAAGTACTTCTAACAAGCTGATCAGTGAAATGACTTCATACACAGAAGGTGAATGCTGTTTTTGGCGGTGTGGGGCCCACAAGGGGGACGACCTTATTGTTTCCCACTTCCTCAGTGACATCTCATTCTACTCAAGTGACACCCCCCTACCTGTTGTGCAAAGAGAAGCAGGTATCACTGTCTTGCTTTTGATAACAACAGTAATAAAGATCTGGTAGCTGAACATAGGCGTGGGAGGCAATGATGAATGAAGAAAACAGAGTGTACCTCACTCTCACTCTGTTGTATTGCTCACCTACACTCATTTAAGCAGAAGTTTGATTTTGCCTCTATCACGAGTTAGAAACATACAGATTACCAAAAAAAAAAAAAAAAAATCAGACAAACTGAGCAAAACCCCCACCGTTTGAACATGTTTGCTTTTCAGGCTAGAACGGCACTCTTGAGTTCCTTTAAGTGTTACTACGGTTTNTTTTTTTTTTTTTTTTTTTTTTTTTTTTTTTTTTCCAGCTAGGGCGAGGCTAGTTTGCATTTCAGTGCTGAATAGGGAGAGAGGTGTACTGGTAAATCATAACAGGTAGAGAGCAGGTTCGTTTTGTCTCGGGAAGGATCAGTTCCAGCCGTTCCCGATGTGCCGGTGTGCTGTCCATGGAGTGACGCTGGATGGCGCTGTTTGTTTGCAAAGCAACTGTCGGTTCCCCCCCTCCTTTTTTCCCCCAGTTTCTTTTTTCTTTTCCTTT
>VZTN01031963.1:0-17754 GCA_013400515.1 Erpornis zantholeuca | reverse complement strand
TTTTTTTTTTTTTGCTTTGGTAGTAACTGAAATTACTGTTTCATGAATAAAATATTTCTGGTGGGATTTGCATTTCTATATTGGCTGAAGATACTGTGTTGAATGTTTTATTAACCAGCCCAGTGCAACTGTCAGCCTATTAAAGAGATCCAATGGACCCTGTTTAGCTAAATAAACTAAATAAATCCAATTCGTCAAATTGTGTTCCTGGCTGTTTATTTTCCATTCTTTTGATGTACAGTTTATTTTAAGTTAAAGCCACATAGATTTAAAAATTAATGTGAAAATAGAATTTAGTGTTTGAAACATGAGAAGACTAATTGCCATGGTCAAAAATAGCTTCCCTTTATAGTGAAGTTGCCATCTGGTAAATGGTGAACTTTTTATTTGTGACTGATTAACTGTCCCATGTCAAAAATTAGTTGGCAAACTAGTGGTTAATAGCTTTTTTTGCCAGCTTGGTTTTGTTGCTTCCATGAAGAGAAACTTGAAATAGAAGCACTGCTGTTAAAAATAACTGTTTCTACCCAACTTCAAGAGGTTTGTTCTTTATCTTGATATTTTCTCAATCAGAATTCAAGGGGGAAATTTTAAATGGTCATTACATATTAAATGCTTGTTGAAATTCTCATTGCATCATAAACAAATATTAGAGCGTAAAAAAAATCCTCTTTGCATAACTGAATCCATCGTATATCTGGTTGTCAAACAGTTGTCAAACATTACAAATACTAGCATTCATTATCTTCTGCTAGTATTAATAATATTTTAGTTACCTTGCTTCTGCTGAAAACCTTTGCCACAGAGTAGCAGGAGACAGACTGTAGATTTATGGTAATTTTACTGGGATAGTACAAATTTTTCTGTGCCACTTGCAATTTCTTGTAAATGCAAATAAATTCTAGATTTTTAATAAGAAAGATGAGGAAACAGTGATGGATGTATTTGCTCTTTCTCTCTGATGCTTTCCATGGCAGTGATTTAGTGATGTTACATGTTAACTGCAGTGTGTTTTACAAGAAATCAGAGTTGCCACATATCGTGTTTTGCATAGTTTTGTTTTTATGATCTTGGGTTTCCAAAAGTGGAATACTGAAATTTAGTGCAAGAGAAATACTGTTCAATTAAATTGCATTTCTGGCACTTTTCTGAAGAAGTCTACTATAATTGATTAAGAAGCCTTTGTGAAAAGCTAATGTCGTAGATGAATTTGAAAGTGTCAGGGATTCTTAAGAAAAATCATTTAATCGAGTAATTCCACCTTTTTTCTTACCCATTTTTCTTACTAACCAAAATGGTAAATTCTTGTTGCCACCTCTCCCCCAAGTTCTAACTCAAGAACAAATTAGGCAGATGTCTTCTGTGTTGGATAGAGTGCTGTTCCCTTCTGTAGTTAGACTTTAATTTGTACTGAAAAATATTACATTTCTTTAATATTTTCTAGCTACAAATGTTTTAAAATGGTATTTAAAAACTAAACCACACAATGTTATCCTATTTTGTCTCAGAAAAAACCTTCGCATTTTGTGCTCTATCTGGTTCTTTTTAACATACCGGTAATAAACACAGAAGGAACTTTATGATTCTGTAAAACTGGCTAGCAGAGGTAAAAAAAATATGGACTTTTTTAGCAGTGGAGATGTTACCTTGTTTCTGGCTTAAGACTTAGTGAGGAAGGAATATAAAATAAAAAAATAAAGCTGGAAGTGTGTTAGAGTGATTCTGCCTCCTCCTCCTAATGTTCTTTACAATGTGAAACATACGGAAAAAAAGTGAATATCTCTGTTCTTTTGTTTGGTAGCTTTTTATTTTTACTCCGTAATCATTTAGTAGTCTGCCCCAAGTACAGCCAACTTCCCTTAAAGCTGCTGTACAAACCTCAACCAAAAGTGGTTCTTGGCCACAAAGTCTATTTAAACTTGCTGTTCTTACTCAGTTAGGGAGGAAATCCCTGCAAAGGCTAGAGGATCTAAATTTGTACATTTGACAGTTTAATGCTTGTATACATTTATAATAAGTGGATCAAATACAGCACCTCCCTTACTTTTCATTTGCTTTTTATAAACTGCCTTTAGGGTGCCAGTGCTAGGAAAATAGGCCTTTTCCAATATTTAATGAATACTACAGAGGTTTCACTCCTAAAAGGGGTGATCAATGAAAATTAGAGTAGAAATATAAAGATTACAGATAGTAGAAAGGAATATAGCAGGTGGCTTCAGGGATCAGCAGTAGAACAGAATAATTTTTCCCTCTCTAGTAAATTTAACCATTTCAGATGGGCGTAATGAGAAAAGGGTTTTGCTAACTAAATATTTGGTGCCTGGTGTATAAAGAGAAAGAAAATGGGGAGTGTGTGTGTGGGCTCTGCATGTTTCCCATTGAGTGGCATTTGTGCTTACTTTGGGAACCCCCACAACTTTCCAACATGTCCTTAGTTTGGCTTGTTTTTCTTTTTTTTTTCCGAGAAGTTAAGACTAGAATGAATAAGGGTAGTGTTTGCCAACTTACCCTCCTGGTCAGCGTGGAAAACACTGAATTGCAATTGCAGGCTTTGTACCTGTTCACTAAAGATTCAAATGTGAATTCTGGCAAGTCAAAGAAAAGGCTTGTATTGTGTCTGGTGGGTCTTGGCTTGGGCCTTAGTTAGAAAATGCTCCTGCATTATGAATTTAACACCTTCCTTTTCACTGATTCCCGAATAGAAGATTTGAACCATTATTAAATTGAGCTGTAACTTTGGCTAGTGTCACCAACCAGGAAAAAAAGTGGTATTTAATATTTTGTTTAAGAGAGAATAACTTCATTAATACTAAAGCAAATTCTCTTATTTCAAAATCTGGAAACTTACTTTCCATTATGATGGTATTGGTATTTTGGGACATGTAACTGCAGATACTTTGTCACAGGGATCCCTGTTTGTGTAGTGCCTAGCACAAAGAGATTTCTCACCCATGACTACAGCTCTTTGGCGCTGTAATGAGCATTAATTAAATAGAACTATGCAAAGAACTGAGTTGTTGTGTTAATGTGTTTCTTGTGATGATTTTTATTTGTTTAAGAAATACAGGTTAGTGTCAGTATTATAGATTGTTCCATTAGCAGCTGTCTTTGAAACTACAGGTTTTCATGTTATGTGTTTCTATTAAAATTTCTAGCATCTTTAAAAATTAGAAGCATTTATCTAGGATTAACATGGTTGGGAGTAAAACTAATGATAATAAGGCAGGGTCTTTTTAATCAAAGAAAATGTTTGATTTGTAATGATTGTTTTGTATAGTTTCATCATTCAATGTCATTAATACCCCCATGTGACCATGTGATTCCCTCTTCTTTCTGCCCAGTCTTCAGGAGAAATCAGACTGTCTGGTTCAGTTGTGTAAGCTTCCCACAAAGTTAGTTCAGTCAACTAAATCAAGGTAAAAAGTTACAGAAAGGTCAGGATTAAGTTAGGGGTTGCTAACCTGAATTGCTTTCCCAGCCTTTTTAAGCCCTTAGTGCTCCTTTTGTCTTTTTCTTACCTTCTGTCATGTTGTCCTCCTGTTAGATCTTTATTTCAGTAGAAGGCACCTGGGCTGCATCTTTCTCCTGACCCATACTTGGAGTCACTTTCAAACGTGTTATTAAGTCCCTTTTTTCCATTCATGAGCTACATGTCTGGCATTCAGCAATGCAGATCGGTGGCTCAGCACTTGTGCCCTGTAGAGAGCTTGGTTTAAAATGCATGTGTTTTAGGATGAGCATAAGGAAAATTGCTCCTTTCTCTCCTCATTTTCCTTTTTCCTTTTTTTTGTTTCTCTTTCTGGAGCAAATGTTAAAAGTTTTTACTTTTAATTTGTAGCTAAAAAGTACTCTGTTGCTAAGGTCAGAACTGCTGAGTTCCCTTCTCTGATAATATGGGACCAGTTTCCAAGCCATTTGGATGTTTTAAAAAATGTCTTAGCTAAGGATTTTTCTCCCATATGGGGCTTCTTGTACAGTGGTGGTGTTTGCTTGGACAAAATTCCCCAGTTTTCCTCCCTTACTGCATGTGAGTCTGAATAGAGTTGCTTTTTCAGGAAAATGAACTGGAAACTCCATTTTGGGTGTGCACCGAACAGACATGAGGGTCTGAACAAAATACTGGTGTTTCAGGCAGCTTTGAACCATGTTGAAGGGAAGATGTTTGATCTAAGAACTGGGCCAAATCTATTCTGCAATAAAACCTGAAATCATGTACACTACAGAAAAAGTAGTGGAAGAATTCCAACATGCTCCTGATGTAGATAAATGTATTCTTTTGGAGCAAGACTTCCTTTTGAGGTCCTTCCTGCCTTTGTGAAAAATTTGGGCTCTGTGAAAATTTACCTTCCCTTTCTTGTACCCTGTATCAGACAAAGGAAACCAGGACAGGTATTTCTGTAGCCTGAAATATCACAGAATCACAGAATGGTTTGGATTGGAAGGGACTTTCAAGATCATGTAGTTCCAACATCCTTTTGCATGGGCAGGGACATCTTCCACCAGACCAGGTTGCTCAAAGCCCATCCATTCTGGCCTTGAACACTCCCAGGGATGGGCCTGGATAATCCTATGGCTAATAAACATAACTGAATATGGTTATTATTAACTTTGTACTACTTTTCATTTTTGGAAATTGTCTTTTAGTGAGTTTGTTTAGTGTATAAAGATCACTTGTGGTGGATCATGTGTCAGTTCCTTCACCTACTTATCATTAGAACAGAAGAACAAAGCCTCTGTTTTTCCATTATATCCAATGCGCTTTCAAGGTCTTCAGCACTAAACTTCTGATAGCAACAAAGGATTAGTAGCTGATACTTCTGATATTCCATACCCGGGTCCCTATCTGTACTCATTGCATTTGTGATTTTGATGCAGAAGTGATAGGAATTAGTAAAATCCCACAAAAATTAGCAACAGGAAATCCAGATCAGGTCTTTGAGGGCACATTTACGATGTCTGGTGAATTCTAAGAAAACACTGTTATTATCCCTGCCAGGTGCATTTTACAGACTAGTCAAGAGGCTGGGCTGGGCCGTGCCATGGTTTGTGATGTCTATAGTATCAAATGTAGTATGAGCTTGGTTGTATAACAGTAAATTCTTCACTGTATCTAATTCTGAGGTGTAGAGTCTGACTGGCTGAAGAAAAGCCTTTTCCAGCAAGGAGAGCTGCCCATTCTCTGGTGCCCCTGCCTTTAAATGCTTCTCTGCCTCTGGCTGTTACTTGGCCAGAGTGTGGCTTGGGCAGGAGTGTTGGAACTAATCTATACAATGGAGTTTATGCTTGCATGCAGATAAAGGCCCCTTTTTTCCCCTGTAGAGCAAGCTGCTGCATTCTGGCTGGAGTGACTCACTAATGAGGTGTTTGGCTGTACAGGGGTAGGGGGAAGAAATTCTTGAAATGAGACTGTTCTGCCCTCTTCTTATATTTTTGGGGAAAGTATTTAGAAAAAAGTAAGAATAGGTTGGTCTACTGACATTTTAAACAAAGAAGGTGGACTTTTGGTAGTAGCCACCTTCTTGAGGGAATTGAATCAAGTACCTCCTGTGGAAAGTGGAAACAAACGTATTCCTTTGCTCAACTTTGGTCTTGTATTAAAAGTTTCTTTTCCCTTATATTTGACCTTTTTTGAGGCTTGGTATATTTTAGAAAAAGAAATCTTTGGCATATGTTTGAATATGGGTGAACAAATCTGTGTGTTTGTGTTCATTCATTGGGGTTTTTTTAATATGAACAAAATCCTTTCCCCTGGCCCAAAAAGTCAAAATGAAATTCAGAGTCTTGAGGATCTATAGTCTGTTTGCAAACTTTGCTATTGGACACATCACTTCAAAGATAGCCATATGAAGAAAAATGTGTGATGCACTTATTGACAGAGAAAAGCCAATAAATCTAATTTGATTCAGGAAGCTGAGAAATATTTTAATAACTTTCTGACGTTTTCCTGTAGTCCTTATTTACCTTATCAATAGTTATGGTGACATATGATTGTCAACTTTTTATATTAAACCAAACTAATAAATTAAACATGTTGTGTTTATACCTGATGAAAGCTGACGTTTTGGAAAGGTGTTAAAATATACTGACAGGTCTTGTTCATAAACTCCTTTGGTATAAATATGTAGATGACATCTTTAGATATTGTTTGTACATAGGCTGATAGGCAGGAAATGTTGACAACGTAACAAATGCAAATGTCAACCCCACAATTTAACCTTTCTGTGTAGGAAAAGATGTTAGTTTTAAGTTACATGTATCTTTTAACTTTATTTTCAAAGTTTTTTTTGAGCCTGTTATCATTGCTGTTTCATGTGCCACTGAAAGTAACACTGCAATAAGAAAGATTTGCACTTAAGAGCTTTTCTCTGTGGTGTTCCTACTTAAATGACTGCAGCTGAGAGGGTGTTTTTTTCTTTTAATTCTTTTTATTTTTCGTGTTTGCCTTGTACCTTCTGAATCTCTCTGCAATATTATCTGTTCATTCCTTACTTGCCAGTGATTCAGGGCATGTGTGACTCAAGGGCAGTAAACCAGTAAAACTATTCTAAAATGTTAGAGCAGTTTCTTGTAACAACAGACAGATGTCCTTGGCCTTACCCTGGATCAGGGTTGCTTTGTATGCTGGATATTTCTGATTTGAAACTTGTCTTCTCCATGGTGATGTAAATCCATTATGTGTTCTCTGCTTGAGATTTTTTCTGCATTCTCCACAAGCTGTGATTAATATCAAATCTTACAAAAGTTATGGCCAGTTCTGAATGGCCGGGGCCCTCAGAGGCCCTGAGCAGCCTCCCCAGCCAAGCCATGGCCCAGGGCTCCATTTCAGGGCTGTGTTTCCCTGCTTAGGGGATGCTGTGGGATGCTGCTCTCCAGCACCCCATGGTCCTGCCCAGCTGTGGTCCCTGCTGAGCTGCATCCTGATAAAATTCTGGCATGAACTTGCTGGAGCTGGGAGCTGTGCAGCTCTGCCAGGTGTCCGCAGCACAGGTGTGTTCAAGGGCCTTAGTCTTTCTGACTTTTAAAACTACTTTTCTGTCCCCTACATGGGCACCTCTGCCTGAGGTCTGGAGTCTGGGTGAGCAATGTGGGATCTTTTGTGTCCCAGTGTGCAGGAGTTGTGGTGGGATTTCATAGAGCTGACCTAGAGTGTGCATTGAAATACCGAGTACTTTGCACTGCCTTCAGAATGGGAATGCCCATCTTGATCCTGATGGCTGCAAGCAGAGTTCCTACTGACACCTGTAGCCTCTCTGAATTGTGTCTCTCAATTTCCCATTTTAGACTTGTGAGGAGCTTTAAGAAAAAACTTTGACACTTTCCTCTGTTAGCCAGGCTTTACATTCCATCTTTGGTGACTGATTTCACAATTAAGATGAACTTTCCCCTAGTGATCTTGCTGCTGCTTCATGCAGGTCTTCATTTATCACAGTTGAAAGTGCACTGGAAGGTTGGAAAATGTAGGTAGATACCTCATGGTGTTTCACACAACTCCAAGAGAGTGGTTTGAATAGTCTCTGTAATACCCAAGGATGTATCTGTGAATCTCATCAAGGAAGATCCATCCCTTCCTCACATCTCATTGAATGTGCTGTACTCCGTGTGTGGGATAGAAAAGTTATTCAGAAATGCAGAAATTTGAGAAGGGGAGGTTGGTGTTAATTGGTTTGTGATGCTGCAGTGTTGGAATCAAAGCTATTGCTGTTGTGGCAGGAATTACAGTATGCTAACTTTTAGTAGTAGTGAAGGAAGTTGCTACTGGTTTTGTTGTTTTTCCCTTGTTATAAATGAGTTAAAGAATGTCCATGGTCACGACTCAACTTCTGTTATAAATAAAAACAAAACTGTACCAACAATTTTGGTGTTCTCTAAGTGCCTACAGAGGTAGTTAATGGAAGTCAAAGTAATGGGAGGTTGGTGCAGGCATATAAAATTTAATAGTTTTGGAAGGCTTCAGGTGCATTAAAAGTAACTCTTTCCAGAATAATTAACTACTTTAACTGGTATTGAATCAATCAGCCAATTAGTGCAGTCCTGTTTTGTAGTGTGGAAACTTTTGTAGTGCATTAGTGAACACCAACCTTTTGAGCAGATATTTCTGCAGTTACACTGACCTATACATTATGCATTACTTAGAGATAGCTCTGCAAAGTGTTTTTCAGCTGTATATTGTTTTCTTTTTATTAGATAGATGGACAGATTTGGGATGTACATCTGTGATACCATATAATTGACAGAAAAACCTCTGGTATTTGACTGTCCAAAGAACATGAAAGGTATAATTTACTTTGCAACAATCGTATTCTGTCAGATGCTTCCATTGACTTTCTGAAACAGTTGGAAAAAATTGATATGACTTAATGTAAATGAAACTGTTACATTTGATTCTTACCTCATGTTACCTCCCTGTGGTATCAAGCAGATCCCAGTTGTGCAGTAAGCATATTTTGTGTGGTTTTATTCCAAATCTTTCCCTGGGGAAATCACTGGAAGTTGTGGGACAATGCTCTTTCATGTGCTGTTTAACTGCCATTGACTTAGTTTCCTGAGTTATCTAGAGAGGTGGCTTCATTTAATCTACTTCCTTTGTACAGGTTACAAATTGCTGCCTTGTATGAGTAGAGCTGACCATTTTTTTCACTGAAATAAGCCTGAACCAAACCTTTCATTTCTTAACTGTTATCTGGGAAGATAGTTTTGAGATTCCCAATAACTCAGGCAAAGCCTGGGCACCATAGCTGCAGTGCACTTCTGGAAGTTGCCATTAATTAGCATTCTGGTTCTTTAGCTTTGTTTAGCAGCTTTTCTGCTCAGTGTAATACCAGCTCTCTCTTTCTTCCCCTAGGTTTTGTGTTGTGCATTTCCTGCTTAACAGAATGTTTGTTTAAGTAGATATAAGTGCAGTGAATTTCCTGAAAGTTACTCATTGGGGAAATTGAAATGAAATTTTAAAATATCATTAGAAATGCAAACAATAAATTCTTTCATTTGCTGTAGGCGTCTTTAGGTTGGAATGACTAGAAAAGGTTCTGGTTAATTAGAAGTAATTTGTTAGAAACCTGAATCCTTTTTTTTTATTTCCTAGATTAAAACTCAGTTCCCAGCTGGATGCTTATAAGTGCAGGAAATGTAATTGTGAGATGATTAACTGCAAAAAGATGGATAATTGGAGTTCATATGATATGTCAAATATGGCTAAACCAAAAGGTTTTCTGCATGTTGAAAGAGATTGGCTGAAGTCTAGATTGCAGAATATTGAGCAAGGAGTGTTTTTAGAGATTAATAGTCATAGATTGCTGCAAGACGATGAAGCAGAGCTTGACTGTAAAGAGCTAACACCTCCCAGCCCTTTCCTATATCTTCAGGTTTTAATTAGCATGGGTTTGGTTTTGTCCTCTTCCCTTTATTGCTGTTATGTGAATTGGAGATTAAGAAACACAGTAAACATCATACATCTAACACTAATGCTTAGAGACAAAGATATCTCCTCCTCTCCACTAGGAAAGGCTCAGCCTACCATAGGATAAATTATTTGAGTTATTCCCTCCCCAGCGTCTTGCCTTACAATCAGCATTGTTTTTTCAATAGATTTTTTTTAATGTTTGTAAAATTTACTTTGAGTCTTTTTTTTTTAACTGTACTGTAATAATAAATTAAAAGGTGATACATACAGTATAAACTGCATCAGTAGCAGTTTGCTTTCATTATCCCTCATAGATGTTTAGCAAAACAGCGCCTGGTGTTTTAAATTACTTCTGCTTTACTTTAAAATGAGAACTTCTGTTTGAATAGCCTATTGTTCTGTTAGCTACTACACTGCACTTCAAACTGCAGAGTGTTATTAGAGTCACTGTATTTTGGGATCATATAAAATATTTGTTCTCTCCCTGCTCCCAACCTATAAACTTCATATGTCGATGAGGAGTTTCTAACCCTTGGAAATACTGCTTTACAAATTCAGCTAATGACCCAAATACAGCTTGTTTGTTGTGTATGAGTTGTATTAAAATAACATACTCTATGTGTATTGTCATTAATGATATGCTCATTCTGATAATGGAGCTGCAGTCTCTTAGTATGTAGTCCTTGGGGAGATGCTGCATTTTTTTAACTAAGTATTGTTCTGGCTCCTTTCCTTGATTGGCCCAGAAATAGCAATCAGCTGGGGAGCAGGATGACATGCCTCTTAGCGATCCCTTTTATCTTTGAGATGAGTATCAACATTGTATGCTTCCTAATGGAAGTGTAATTTAATGAAATCTATTGGGTAAACATACTTCAGATGTTCAAAGGAGGTGACAAAATTTTTGCTGGCAGCCAGGACCTGGCTGGTTTCCAGCTTGCCTTTAGCTGCTATGCATATAGCATTGAGAGAGGCACTTAAAATAGGAACACAAAGTATTGTTTCTATTGTGTTTTTGGTTGTGGATTTTTTTTCTCTCTGTTTTCTTTTCCTTAATTTTATTTTTGTGGTATTTGTACTAGTGCCCTCTGACTTCCAGGCTTTTCTAGTAAAATGCTGTGTGAGGTCAGGTTTCCCTCTCCCCCACAAAACAGCGATGACAGTGTTAAACTCAGGGGAGATGGCTGGCACAGAATGTGCTGCATATTGGGGAGAGGGGTGAGGGGGGGTGAGTGATCCAGATTGCTGTTAGTCAGTAACTCTGTGAAAGAGTAAGTTCCTCTCTAGACTGTTAAAATTAAGTATCCTGTTTTAAAGATTGTGTCAGAGCACTTTTGTTTTATCAATAATAATTGCTGATGTAGAACTGTCCTCACTGAGGTTTTACAACAGATGGCAGGGAGTGGAAGAAAAGCTGCTCAGCCTTCCACCTCCTCAGCTAGAAACAAGATTGCTAAAAGGAGACAGTTGTCCCTCTTACCATTGCTCCCTCCTCATTATAGAGCACAGTGATCCCAACACACACACACACACACACACACACACACACACTCTTTGTGGTAGCAAACTTGGCAGAAAGACTGGAAAGATCATATCAGCAATGTTGTCCCTTTTAGTGGATGTTTAACTGTACAGCTGATGGATCTTATTGCTCATATCCTAATGGTTTGGCAAACTATAGGAGAGTGTTTGAGAGGAAATACATTAACATGTAGGCACATTTGAATATAATGGATATGTCTGTGGAACATGGGGTTTTCTTTTTCTTTACATGGGAAGTCTAGAGGAGGTGTTTTTAATTTGAAGACTTCCACAGTGGTTGTAACTGAGGGACAAAGGACATGTCCAAAGAAAGATAAAATGCATCATTGGCCTTTTGCTGTTCTTTCAGTGCCAAATCTGAGTTTTTCATTGTTGCCCACTTTATTTCCTACTTGATCCTGTAGAGAAGTTCCTTTCCCAAGTTTATGTTGTCCCTCTCCTATGAATGTGTGACATGGTAGATTTGAGCCTTGTGGTTTTACTCCAGTAAAAAGTGAGTTCTTTGGACTGGTCAGGGTCTACCAACAGAGAGCTTCTTTGGGTACAATGGCAGAGTCAAGCATTGTCTCTTTTTGTGGTGGGGTTATTAAGTTTTTGTTCCATGTGGAGACAGTAACTAAGGATCAGAATGCAGTAAGACGTAAAATGGTGTGAAGTATATTGCTTGTTCACAAATAATGGAACAAAATGTGAAAGATTGAGGAAGAAAATTCAGGATACGTCAACATACTTGTTATTTCTATAACTGTAAGCTATAATAATGATACAAAATAAATTGCAGTTGTATTGAGCTATCTTTACTCAACATCTTTGGTTCCTCAGCCAAGCTGCACATTGTGTTAATGCTTCTCCATTTTTCATACTTCCTAATGTTGCCCAAAGTCTGTGCAAGATCCAGGTGTATACTTCTTTCTTTGTGTGTTTATGCATGTGCAATGTTTGCTGTAAATGGAATACACTGATGCCAGTTTAGCTTGTGGCACCTGTGGGACAATTAAAACTATATATAATTTTAAACTATTTAACATATAAACACGTTTTTTTTAATTTTGTCCTTGCATTGCTTCTGGAGACTGGTGAGGAGAGGCAGGAAATGGACAAAATTGCAGGCAGCACCAAAGTTTATGACTCTATGTTGTGAACCCAAAATCATTAAATGGTTCACCAGGCTTTCAATTAATGAAAACAGATAAAGCTTCAAAGCTTCAGACCAAAACAATTTCAAAAATATAAAGTTTGGTGAAATTGTTCTGGCTTTAGATCTGCTTCTTTGAAACTAACCTTCATGTGAAGTGCTCCTTTAAAGTGAAAAGTTTTTCTATACCTTTTGTGGACCAGTTAGAACTGTAAATTGGTATCTTGGTGATTTTGCTTCCTGTGTCTGTTTCCTGGTGAAATTGGGCTTGAGGAAGCCAAGCATTATTGGATCATTTCATCTGGTGCCCCTTCACATGATTATCAGTTGAGAGTCCAAGGGAAGGGAACTAAATGCAGTAGGTTGGTACGGTGATATTTATCAGGTTCCAATCCCCTTTTTGCATTTAGGGGAAAGATGCAGACTTAAAGCTTTTTTCATCTTGATGATTCTCTGAGTTTCTCTTCCACCAAGGACACAATTAGATGGTAGTCTGCTATTTCTATTTTCCTTCATTTTATTCCTCCTGATTTGTTTCCTCCTTTATTGCAGTCCGTGGTACAGCTGCTTCATGCCCCAGTGCAGACGATTAAGCTGCTTCTGAGGCCACCATCAAAAGCTGCTTTCTCACTAGGTCTGCAGGAAGATGCAGAAGCATTACCTCCGACCACTGCCAGTGCCATCTTTATCATCTTTTTTTTCCCCATTGTCAAGCCATCGTTTGTAGCTGCTGTAAGCTTTTACCTGTGGCAGCTTAAAAGATATAGGTTGAGATTTTTTCAGAAAGGACCCTGAAGGAGTCAGTGCTCAATCCTCAATGGCTTTCAGAGCTGAGCAGCTTAGACCTCTTAAAAATTCTAGTCTTATGTCTTTTCAGGTGGGATTTTCAGATTTTCATGAGTAACCTGTGAAAGGAAGATACGTGGAAACCTGCACCTCATTTCATGGTTCAGGAGAGCTTGTTTTTTTCAGATTATATAAGTGCTTTTGAAATTTCATCCTTTGACATGATCTTGTCACAAGAAACATGTTTCAGTCTTAGCAAGGTAGCATTTGAACAGCTATGAATTCAGAAAGAATCACTTGCCATTTGGAGAATTTCATTGATATGTTTTCTTTCATGTGAATTTCCAGTATGGTCAAGCAACCAGGATATCCAGAGGCCTTTCGGGTAGGTGAATATACCAGCTGAAGTAATGAAATCAGGAACATGTATATAGCAAATCTAATCCTTAAGTCATTGAAGAAAGGGAAAGAAGTACCTCAAAGATTTTGAAGTGTTGGTCGTTGCAAAGAAAGAAATGCAAGAAGTTCTGTAATGTTACCTGGACAAAGTCTTTGAGGAGTGATCATCTTTTTCTGTGTCATGATGCAAGATGACTCTGCAATCCATGAGAATGTTTGTCCATATACAGGTGCCACTGAAAAAAAAATTACCACCAAAACCCCACCTCTTATTCCATCTTTACTAAAAGGAATGATTTTTCCACTTTAATAACATTATGGGATAGACACATAACAGGATTGAAGCAGAACTGAAGTTATACCTGAGGGAAATACACAATTATACAACATGTTATTGAGGATAAGATCATCTATACTGCAGGTGATAACAAATAATAGTTGTTAAATTTTCCTATAGTAATGTATTGCTAAAAATGAGAGGTAGAGTAGCTTAGAGAAGTCAGTTAGAGTTGTACCTCACATTTGAAACTTCTGTGAAACACTTGCCATTGGTATATCTCCAGCTGCCAGAAGAATGAGTCTATTAGGTTGAACCAAAACCCCAAGCAGCTTCATGTTATTTCTCAGTGAGTGAGTGAGTGAGTGATCACTGCAGAAGAGTGCAGGGGTAAAGCAGGTGTGTGCTGTTGTTGCTCTTAAACTCTTCCATCCTCTCTCAGTTGGGACTGAGAGATTCCTGAGTCAGAAGTGGTGTTTTAACCTAGAACTACATTACCAGAACAGGAATTAACTATCAAAATTGTGGCTCAGGATCAGGGAGTCTAAATAACTCAGAGTAGAACTTTGGTGGAGGGTGAGTCTGTCGTGTTTCATCCTAAACTCAGAGAATGATGAAGTAGGTGCAAATTTGGAAATGGTGGCTTTTCTCATGGATGTTTTGTCATTGCTCCAATGTGAAAGTTTAAGAATGGAACTGAAAACCAGTGGGGGCAAAAAATATTAGAGCTGGGTATGAAGGTAGGAGAAGGGAATGGTCCTGCTGTGAGCAACCTTCCGCTTTGGACCTGTTCTGAGACTCTCTGTCAAGCTGTGGGAGGAGCAGGAGTGCAAAGACCCTGGAAAATGATAGTGTTAAATAAAACTATGTAACTTTGGTTATATTAGAAGTTCTTCACCTTGTTTAATTTGTTTCATCCTATGTAATTGGAAGATTTTATTCTGTGAGTAGAAGAAGGTCATTCTCTAGTAGTATTAGTAGCAAAACTTCCTGTCTAGTAAGTTATCAGGGCACTGAAGTTATATAATGTTTTCTGCATTGCATGGATTTTTATTTTAATTTTTATTCTTAAAGCTATTATCTACTGAGAGCTGAGCAGATGTTTGAAATTATACAAATGAGAATTTCTGTATCCAAAGATGTAATTTTAGGAAATATTTCATTATGTTTGTAACTGGCACTTCTGTTTACTTTGCGAGTGTGGGGGGTTTTATGCATCTGAGTGCCATCTCTTTTCTATCTGGATAAACTTTTCATTTTGGGCTCTAAAATATCTAGGCTCTAGGCTCTAGGGCCTCCACAAAGATGGTAAGAAGTGCAATTAATCATTTATCTGCTAGGTGTCAGCAAAGGTTCTCTTTAAGATAAATAAATTAAAAACTGTATGCATTCATACACTAGATCTTGAGGCTGTGTGGCTCAAATCTGTTTGGAGGCTGAAAAGGAATTTATAAGGAAATATTCAGGGAAATAGATACTAGTCAGTGTCTAGAAGAGACAGCTGCACTTCATACCCTTCATTTAATTAATTCAGTCCATTGCATTTTTCTTGATGTATGCAACTTTGAACCTCTCTTTAATTAAGCAAAATTAGCAAGTTTATTGTATGTGGAGAGGATTTCACAGATTTCCATTCAGCAGAGGTTTTTACAAAAAATTAAGTTACTGTGTGGGGCATTAGAGAAGACACTTCCATAAAATAAGTAACAAAGGCTATGAAGAAATGGTGGAGGAAGCTCAGTGGAGGAAGCTCATCTGTGGTGTCCCACAACTTCCTATTTGTGTTGTTCAACATATTTTTAATGGTCTTAATATTGAAAAAGAAAGAATTGATGAAGTTACAGGTGATATTAAAATATGCAGGACAGTAAAGGTGAAAGTTAAATGAATTATTTCAGGAGTAGAGCTCTGAGTGGTTAAGCATTAAACTCAGAGGTGAAGCTTGTTAATGAGTAAAAACTAATGCAGCTATCGAAAACAGTTCTGAGTTGACATTCCCAATGATGGGCAAGTGCTGCCATTTGATAAAAATACAATAAAAAGTCCAAACTCAATAGTGTTCAGAAAAGAAAATTGCACTGTAGGAATTACTAGGAAAGGAATAGTGATTGAGACAAATCATCTCTCTACCTATGTACATTTATGACTCTTTGTGTGATTGCAATTCCCTGTTCCCCACAAATGCAATAGTGGAAACATAGTTCTGCTGCTGATATTGCAAGCTCTGGAGCAGCTCAGTGCTGGAACTGGGTAATGGGCAGAATTTTTTCAGCTGGGTTTAAGAGGGAAGGGGTATATAGAGAGATGATTCTATCAATGGAGTGGCATGGAGAGAAGGTGCAGTGTCAAGAAGTTGTTCACCACTGCTCCTAATATGCATCAGGTGGCATCAAATTAATTTACTGAATGAGAGATGAAAATGCAAGAGAAGAGAGGGCGTCTCAGTTCGGAGGTGCCTGGTGTGTAGTCCACCACAAAGTGAGTGAGGAAAAAGGGTGTGCCAGGCAGGGGTCATGCACTTTGACCCCTTCACTGCATTTCTGATGTTGGTTCTTCGTGGGCACTGCACATTGGACTGGATAGACCTTTGGTCTGAATGAGTATGGCCAGTCAGCTTTAGAAATTCTATTTTTTCCTGACCACATGTGACATAGAAAGGGATGCAGTCACTTCTACTGCACTGTGGCCAGGTTAGGTATAAATGGTGTGTCTGAGCTTCCTGGCTCCCAGAGCAGTGAAAGATTTGCTTAGATAAGTCATGGTTGTTATTTCAAACTAAAAGTTTAGGAAGATAGCAGGCGTGTGTTGGTTTGCTTGGGGTGATAGATCAATATATTTAGGTTCAGCCTATGCAGAAAATAAATAAGACTTTTGTTCTGGTGTGATCCTAGTTCTGAAAATAGTATAACTTCAGTGGGGAAAACACCACAACTATTTATTTGGGAATAGAAACAAATTCCATCTGTTTCTACATCTCTGTCTCATTCCCTTAATAGGAACATTCTCAGGAAAAGCTCTGTAAATGGTAATATTTTTAAGTTTGTACACTTTGGATTTATATGACTTCTTAAAGATAATGCGAATATTAAGCTGTGCTTTTTTGAGTTATTGTTTATACATAACTTATCCAACTGGGAATCAGACCATTACCACTTCACATTTATTTTTAAAATGTAGCACTTAAATGATATGCAACAACCACATAGCAAATTATTTGGAAGTGACGAGAGTTTGTGTTCTAATTTGTGTTGAAAGAGGTACTTTGGAATTTTTTTTAACCAGTTTGTGGAGGTTTGAACACAAAACCTGAGTTTAAAAAATAGTTACACGCTTCTCAGGCCTTGTATAAAGTCTCAGGTTTGTCATTAAATATTGCATACAATTTAAGAATTCATGTGAACCATTACTGTTCTTTACTTAGATACAATTTTTTATAAAGTGCTCTGTTAGTAGTGCAGGGCTTTTTTGTGTGAAGCTGTATTTTATGGACTATTGAGTGTGACAATGCAGTTCAGTCAGACTGCTAATTTTTTTAATATAGCTATGTAACTGCAGAGCAAGCATAGTATTTCCCCCTTAGCACTTCTATTAATGAGAAACAGTGTTGTCTAGTATTACTGTGTTACTGGTAATTCAATAGGTCTCAAATAACTCCCTCAGGCCTGGTGGCCATACTGTGGCAGATGCTTTAAAGTCAGAAAGATGTCCTCTCTGCACAAAGAACTTCAGTATCTGACCTTTGCGTTGGCTTTGCTAGTGGCAGATATGTCCACATTGGTGCTATCAGGTTTGTGCAACAACACAATTGTTGTACTTCTTTTAAAATAAGGCAGTATTTTATTTTACTGTGTTGTGCTCCTAATAATTAAATTTAAAAACTTTAAAACTGAATTACTTGATCTTTAGACTTTCAGCCACGTTCCTCTATGAATTGCTGTGTCAAAGAGTGTATTGATGCAGCCACATAGCTGGTGTTCATATATTTCCTGCTCAATAGGAAAATATGATAGGAATGCTGTCCCTGTGCAGTGAGAAAAGTTTGATATTTTCCCCAAATCAAGTCTCATTAGAAAGAACTTCAGCCACTGAGATTTGAAAGGGTTTGTATTATTAAGTTCTATCTTGCCAGGGAAGGTGCTTTCTTACATTTTCTGTTTAAAAAGTAATCAATTGATCAATCTCTTCCCATCTCCCTTGTATATTTGTTCACCAAAG
>VZTN01031958.1:8021-32325 GCA_013400515.1 Erpornis zantholeuca | reverse complement strand
GGGATGGGATCCACAGGGATGGGGTCCAGCCGTGGGAATGTTCTCCTGGTGCCCCTGGCAGGAGATCCACCCGGTGGGATGGGATCCAGACATGGATCCTGGTGTCCATGGCGGGAGATCCACCAGGTGGGATGGGATCCAAAGGGATGGGATCCGGCCATGGATCCNTCCACCCGGTGGGATGGGATCCAGACATGGATCCTGGTGTCCATGGCGGGAGATCCACCAGGTGGGATGGGATCCAAAGGGATGGGATCCGGCCATGGATCCTGCCCATGGCAGGAGATCCATCAGGTGGGATGGGATCCACAGGGATGGGATCCAGCCATGGGAATGTTCTGCTGGTGCCCATTCCACCAGGTGGGATGGATCCACAGGGATGGGATCCAGCCATGGGAATATTCTCCTGGTGCCCATGGATGGGGTGGTTCCATCCCTGGGATTGAGGGTTGGATTCAGGGAATGCTCTCCTGGTGCCCATGGATGGATGGGGTCATTCCCTGCCTGAGGTTGATGACTGGGCTCTGGGAATGCTGTCCCGGTGTCCATGGCGGGAGATCCACCAGGTGGAATACGATCCAAAGGGATGGGATCCAGACATGGGAATGTTCTCCTGGTGCCCATGGATGGACATCCACCAGATGGTGAAGTGCAGGAGATCCACCAGGTGGGATGGGATCCGCAGGGATGGGATCCTGCCCATGGATCCTGCCCATGGCGGGAGATCCACCAGGTGGGATGGGATCCGCAGGGATGGGATCCGGACATGGATCCTGCCCATGGGGGGAGATCCACCAGGGGGGATGGAACTGCAGGGATGGGATCCAGACATGGGAATGTTCTCCTGGTGCCCATGGATGGACATCCACCAGATGGTGAAGTGCAGGAGATCCACCAGGTGGGATGGGATCCGCAGGGATGGGATCCGGACATGGATCCTGCCCATGGTGGGAGATCCACCAGGTGGGATGGATCTGCAGGGATGGGATCCAGACATGGATCCTGGTGTCCATGGCGGGATATCCACCAGGTGGGATGGGATCCACAGGGATGGGATCCAGACATGGGAATGCTGTCCCGGTGCCCATGGCAGCAGATCCACCAGGTGGGATGGGATCCGCAGGGATGGGATCCAGACATGGGAATGTTCTCCTGGTGCCCATGGATGGACATCCACCAGGTGGTGAAGTGCAGGAGATCCACCAGGTGGGATGGGATCCACAGGGATGGGATCCAGCCATGGGAATGTTCTCCTGGTGCCCCTGGCAGGAGATCCACCAGGTGGAATATGATCCGAAGGGATGGGATCCAACCAAGGGAATGCTGTCCTGGTGGCTATGGATGGAGATGGTTGAGGGTTGGACTCTGGGAATGCTGTCCTGGTGGCTATGGATGGAGATGGTTGAGGGTTGGACTCTGGGAATGCTGTCCCAGTGTCCATGGACGGAGATCCATCGGGTGGGAAGGGATCCACAGGGATGGGATCCAGCCATGGGAATGCTGTCCCGGTGTCCATCTCTGGAATCATTCCACGCCTGGAGATGAGGGTTGGACTTTGGGAATGCTGTCCATGGATGATTCCATTCCTGGCACTGAGGGTGGGACTGGCCCAGCCCTGGCTCCATTCCAGATTTTCCTGCCTCTCCCAGTGCTTGGGATCTTCCCAAAGGATGGCTGGCTCCAAGGAGAACACCTTGGGATCCAGGATCCGGATCCCAGTTGTGCCTATCCCTGTTTTCCGCCCATTTGGAGAAAAACTTGGATCGGGAGTCAGGAGCCCTGACTTTTCCAGATCCTTTGGGAGCAGGAGGGATGGGATCCCATTGGAATATCTCCCACAACACCCCCTCCAAGAGAGGGATAAAAAATCCCGGGATGTGTCCTTGTGATCCCAATCCATGGATCCGACTCTCCCTGCTGCCTCCACCTCCTTGGCTGATCCCTGGATCCCGGGATGGACCAAACCCGGAAGGAAAACATCCCAGTTTTCCAGAGATTTGGGTTCACCCCGAGCCACCAACCAGCCTGGAGGAACCCCCGGATCCAGGATGATCCAAACTTTTCCCTCCTCCTCCCAGCTGGAGCCGTGAGGAGCCACATCCATTCCCACAGAATTCCTGACTCCCAAATTCCCGAGCCTGGCCGAATCCAGCAGAGGATTTCTGTCATTCCGCGCATTCCCTGATTCCCGCTTTTCCCGTTTTTTTTTCCCGGGATCAGGCCTGTCGCTACGGGCACGTGCAGCACCTGGAGCACCTCCTGTTCTACGGAGCGGACATGGCGGCGCAGAACGCCTCCGGGAACACGGCCCTGCACATCTGCGCCCTCTACAACCAGGTGGGAACACGCCTGGATCTCGGCATTCCCAAATCCAGAGGGTGGAATCCATCCCCATCCTGGAATGAGGCCATTCCTCCTCATAATTCCTGGTTCTGGGTTCCACTTCTTCCCATTCCAGGAGGAGATTCCTTGGTGGAATCTGTGGGATTTGGGGACAGGTGGCACCAGAGGGGAGGTGGCACCAGCCCTGGGACACTCCTGGATCTCGCCATTCCCAAATCCAGAGGGTGGAATCCAACCCCATCCTGGAATGAGGCCATTCCTCCTCATAATTCCTTGTTCTGGGTTCCACTTCGNGACAGGGACAGTGTGGGGGAGGTGGCACCAGAGGGGAGGTGGCACCAGCCCTGGGACACTCCTAGATCTCACCATTCCCAAATCCAGAGGGTGGAATCCATTTCCCGTCCCGGGATGAGGCTGTTCCTTCTCATAGTTCCTGGTTTTGGGTTCCACTTCTTCCCATTCCAGGAGAAGATTCCAGATCCCAAATCTGTGGGATGTGGGGACAGGTGGCACCAGCCCTGGGACACTCCTGGATCTCGGCATTCCCAAATCCAGAGGGTGGAATCCATCCCCATCCTCGAATGAGGCTGTTCCTCCTCATAGTTCCTTGTTCTGGGTTCCACTTCTTCCCATTCCAGGAGAAGATTCCAGATCCCAAATCTGTGGGATTTGGGGACAGGTGGCACCAGAGGGCAGGTGGCACCAGCCCTGGGAATATGTCCCAGAATCCTTGGAAAAGGAGCAGAATCCTTAGGGAAGGAGGGGAATCCCTGGAAAAGGAGGAGAATCCTTGGAGGAGGAGCAGAATCCTTGGAAAAGGGACAGAATCCTTGGAGAAGTTGGATCCGGATGATCCCAAAAATCCCTTCCAACCCAACCCGGCCTGGAATCCCAAGATTCCACAACTTCCTCCATTTAGGGCCGGCAATACCCAATCCTTCGGGAATCCTCATCCTCCCTCTTCCCGAAGGATTTTCCGGAGCGTGCCCGGAAAATCCTTCGCTCTAATTCCCGTTTTCCCGTTTTTTTTCCCTCCCTTTCCCAGGAAAGCTGTGCCCGGGTTCTCCTCTTCCGAGGCGCCAGCAAGGATATCCGGAATTACAACAGCCAGACGGCATTCCAGGTGAGGAGAATTCCCGGGAATCCCAGGGATTCTTCCCGTTATTCCCACAGCAGCTCTGCCACGTGTCCAGGGAATTATTTTTTTTTTTCCTGGTGGGATTGATCCCACTGGGAAAGAGTTTTTGGGATGATCTCCGGAGCAGGAGGGAGGAAAAAGGGCATGGAATTTCCGGAAAAGGATGGGAATGTGGGACACTGAGGTGGAAAGGAGAAGTTGTTGCTGTTTGGGAATGTTTGGGATGGAGGAGAATCCTTGGAAAAGGAGCAGAATCCTTGGAAAAAGAGCAGGAAGTCCCCAAATTCCATGGACACCTCGCGTTATCCCAGATTTTTCCAAGCCCTGTCCAACCTCGGACAATTCCAGGGATGGAGCAGCCACAGCTTCTCTGGACCACTGAATTCCTTGAGGTTTTTTTGGGAATTTTCTTGGTTTTCCATCCGCTAAAAATGGGAGAATCCATCAGAACGTGGCCACGGCGCCGGGAATTTTAAATATCGATGGAAAATAAAGAATTCCTTGGGATTTGTATGGAAAAAAAATCCCCAAACAACACAAATCCATCGGAATTTTCTTTCCTGCCGATCCCAAGGTTTTTTTTTTAGGGATGGGAGCAGTGACTTGGGAATTGAGCTGAATCCTGGGATGGAGAAATCCCAGATTTCCTCCTTCCCTGACTCCCTATTCCAGTGGGATCCTGGTGTTGGCTCATCCCAAGCATTCCTGGATTCCTGAAGTTTTCCCAGCCCTCTCCGTGGAGGAAAAAAAAAAAAAAAATCCAGGAAAAAAGGGGAGGAAACCTCAGGTGTGGAGGAAAAAATTCCAGGGAAAAAAAGAGAGGGAAGCCTGGAGCTTCCTAAGCTTTCCCAGCCCATTCCGTGGAATAAAAATTCCAGGAAATTTTTCCTCCAAACCTCAGGTGTGGAAGAAAAAAAAAAAAAATCCAGAAAAAATGGAGGAAACCCTGGAATATCCAAAGATTTCCCAGCCTGTTCCATGGAGTAAAAAAATCCAGGAAAAAGGGAGCAAAGCCTCAGGTAGGGAAGAAAAAAATTCCAGGAAAAAAGGAGGAAACCCTGGAGCGTCCAAAGTTTTTCCAGCCCATTCCATGGAATAAAAATTCCTGGGAAAAGGGAGAGAAAACTCAGGTGTGGAGTAGAAAAATTCCAGGAAAAATGCAGGAAACCCTGGAGTATCCAATGATTTCCCAGACTTTTCCAAGGAGTAAAAATTCCAGGAAAGAAAAGAGGAAACCTCAGGTATCCAAAGTTTTCCCAGCCCATTCCACGAGGTAAAAAATTCCAGGAAAAAGGGAGAAAAAACTCAGGTGCGAAGGAAAAAAAATTCCAGGAAAAAGTTGTCGGACACCGAACATTCCCAGGGAATTCCCAAGGCTGCCAGAGCTCCAGGAATGTTTGGGATTTTTGGGATGTCCCGGGCAGGGCCAGGATTTGGATCCAGCTCCAGACATTCCAGGATTTCTGACCTTCCCCATGCCCCTTCAAGGTATTCCCGGTGGGATTCGAGGCAGGAATTCCTTCCTGCCTGGCTCCAGGGCCTCTCCCAGCCCAAAGCCTCCAGAATTCCCGGGGAAAAATCCTCATTTTTCCCCCACACCCCGCGGGGATTTCCAGGGAGGTTTTGGATGGAATTCCATCACTGTCTGGCAGCTCCGGGATGTGTTTTTCCCTGCTCAGCTCATTCCCAAACGCCGCTCCCGGGTTTTGTGGAGCGCCAGATCCCGGTTTCCACCTCCCGGCTGCATCCGTGGGATGCGGAGAATTTCGGGAATGGCAGCCCAGATGGAGCCGGGAGCGGCGCCAGGATTCCGGGAAGGAAGCTGGGATGGGCTCGGAGTCAGGGCCGGGGGGAGACAGTGGGGAAGTTTGGGAAAAAAGGGTGGGATTTCGGCGGGAAATCCAGGGAATGGGATCAGCCTGCTGTTTTGGCGGGATAACGGGAAGGGGGAAAATCATCGGGAAGGAGTCGATAAATTGGAGAAGGGATGGGATTGGGATTGGGATTGGGATTGGGATTGGGATTGGGATTGGGATTGGGATTGGGAATGGGAATGGGATTGGGATTGGGAATAGGAATAGGATAGGGTTGGGAATGGGAATGGAATTGGGATTGGGATTAGGATAAGGAAAAGGATAAGGATAAGGATAAGGATAAGGATAAGGATAAGGATAAGGATAAGGATAAGGATTGGGATTAGGATTAGGACTGGGATTGGGATTGGGATTGGGATTGGGATTGGGATTGGGAATAGGATAGGATTGGGAATGGGAATAGGATAGGATTGGGAATGGGAATAGGATAGGGTTGGGAATGGGAATGGGAAAGGGAATGGGATTGGGAATGGGAAAGGGAATGGGATTGGGATTGGGATTGGGATTGGGATTGGGAGGGGAACGAGAATGGGGATGGGAATGGGGATGAGAATGGGATAGGATTTGAATTAGGATTGATGTTGGGATTGGGATTAGGATTAGGATTGAGGTTGGGGTTGAGATTAAGATTAGGATTAGGATTGGGATTGGGATTGGGACTGGGATGGGATCCATGGGATAGGAAGGGATAGGGAATGGCAATAGGAGTGGGAATAGGATAGGATTGGGAATGGGATTGGGATGGGATGGGATTGGGATCGGGATCGGGATCGGGATTGGGATTGGGTTTGGGATTGGGACTGGGATGGGATCCAGGGGATGGGATGGGATAACGGAAGGTGTCCCTGCCAATTGAATGGGATCAGGATTCCATCCCAAACCATTCCATGAATCCACGATACAAACAGCAGACAACAGAATTCCGGAACAAACCTGGGATGTGCTCCCGTAATTCCATGATTCCCATCCCATCTTCAGGATCATTCCCAAGCCAGACTTCCAATGAAACTCCTCATTTTTCCACTGGGACTCGGAATTTTGGAAAAATCCATCTTTGGATTGTTGGGATCATCCATTAATTTTTTTATGGGATGAGCTCGGAAGTCCAAATGCTCCTTTCCCATCTTTCAGTTTATTTTTCCTTTCAAATTCCCAACATTCCCATCATTTTTCCTTCCTTCCCAACCCTGCGACCTCCGGCAGAGCAGGATTTATGGATTTTGTATCCAAGGAAAGGCAGAAAAATCGGGATTGGGAGCAAGTTCGAGGCGAAAAAGAGAGGAAAAAATTCCAGGAAAAAGGGAGGAAACCCCGAAATGTCCAAAGTTTTCCCACCCTGCTCCGCGGAGTAAAAATCCCAGGAAAAAGGGAGGAAACCTCAGGTGTGGAGTGAAAAATTCCAGGAAAAAAGGGAGGAAACCTCAGGTATCCAAGGTTTTCCCAGCCCACTTCATGGAGTAAAAAATTCCAGGAAAAAGGAAGGAAATCCGGGAATGTTCGAAGCTTTCCCTCAGTTTCCAGCCTGGTTTTCCACAAGGAAATTTTCCTTTTTCCTGGAAAACCTCAGGATCATTCCCAGCTCCGGCTCGGAGTGGGGGGGAGTGGAACAGGGAATTTTGGGGCTCGGAAAAGTGGGGAAAAGTGAGAGAAATACTGAGGAGAGCGGGAAAATTCCAGCTGGGAATGGAGGGAGCCAGCGGCTCTGAGTCATCGGGATAAATTTATCCCCGGTCACAAGTTCGGGATGCAAATGAGATGCAAACGAGATGCAAACGAGATGCCAATGAGATGCAAATGGGCCCCGTGTGGCTCTCGGAGCTGTGGAACACCTGGATAACCTCGATTCCCATGGGAAAAGGGGTGGGGGGGGATGATCCCGAACTGGGTCTGGTTGTTCCCGCCGGTTTCCATCCCGGATCATCCTGATCCAGCTGCTTCCCATTCCCGAGGAAGTGTGGGAACCAGAAAGGCTGGGAAAGGGACAGGAAAAGCTGGGAAAGGGATGGGAAAAGCTGGGAAAGGGACGGGAAAAGCTGGGAAAGGGATAGGAAAGGGATGGGAAAGGGATGGGAAAGGGATGGGAAAGGAATGGGCTCTCCAGGAATTTGTTCCTTTGACTTCTCCAAGGAATTTGCTCCTTTGGAATCTCCAAAGAATTTGTTCCTTTGGGTTTTCCAAGGAATTTGTTCCTTTAGGTTTTCCAGGAATTTGTTCCTTTGAGTTCTCCAAGGAATTTGTTCCTTTAGGTTTTCCGAGGATTTTATTGCTTTGGGTTCTCCAGGAATTTGTTCCTTTGAGTTCTCCACAGAATTTGTTCCTTTGGGTTTTCCAAGGATTTTATTCCTTTGGAATCTCCAGGGAATGTGTTATTTTGGGTTCTCCAAGGAATTTGCTCCTGTGGATTCTCCAGGAATTTGTTCCTTTAGGTTTTCCAAGGAATTTTCTCCTTTGACTTCTCCAAGGAATTTGCTCCTTTGGAATCTCCAAGGAATTTATTCCTTTAGGCGTTCCAAGGATCTTATCCCCTTGGGTTCTCCAGGAATTTGTTCCTTTGGGTTTTCCAAGGAATTTTCTCCTCCCTGCAGAGGGAAGCCCCAGGATTGGTGGTGGGAAGGCAATGCTGGATGTTGGTCTGGAATTCCAGGATTGTCCTGGGGTGTGTCCTTGCCTGGGAATGAGTCAGTCCCGTGGGATTGGGGATTTGGGGATTTGGGGATTTGGGATTTGGGGATTTGAGGATTTGGGGATTTGAGGATTTGGGGATTTGGGGATTTGGGATTGGGGATTTTGGGATTTGGGATTTGGGGATTTGAGGACTTGGAGATTTGAGGATTTGGGGATTTGGGATTGGGGATTTTGGGATTTGAGGATTCGGAGATTTGAGGACTTGGAGATTTGAGGATTTGGGGATTTGAGGATTTGGAGATTTGAGGACTTCGGGATTTTGGGATTTGAGGATTTGGAGATTTGGGGATTTCAGATCACAGATTTGGGATCTGGAGATCTTGGGGGATTTGGGATTAGGGATTTGGGGACTTGAAGAATTTGGGGATTTGGGGATTTAGGGATTTGGAGATTTGAAGAATTTGGGAGATTGAGGAATTCAGGATTTGGGAATCCGGGGACTCATGGACCTGAATATTTGGGGGATTTGGGGACTCGGCTGCTGGGAAATCTCCTTCCATCAGGACCAGCCTGCCCTGGGCATTCCCAATCCCTGGAAAAATCCCCAATTCCCATGGACAAGCTCCAGCCACCAAAAACCTGGCCCTGCCTCGGCAGCTCCACAGGCTGATCCCGAACCTCTTAGGAATTCCCGGATTTTAACCAGGATCCAAACCCAACACCCCCGGGGAATATTCCAGGATCCGGGATGGATTCCCGCCTGGAATTCGAACGTCACCCACCCCCGGGAGGATAAGGACAGGGATTATTCCCCAAGGTCGACTCCAGGGGAGGCGTCGGCACCTCGGAATTCCCGGATGAGCCGAGGCAGAAGAATCCTTGGCTTTTCCTTGTGGGAAGCAGCTGTTGCCATCCATATGGAAGCTCCGGAGCCACTCGGAGCCGCTCATCCCTGTTTTTCCTTCCCTTTTTTCCAGGTGGCCATCATTGCAGGGAATTTCGAGCTGGCGGAAATCATCAAAACCCACAAAGAATCCGATGTTGGTGAGTGGGAATTTTTTCCTGTTTTTTTTGTTTTTTTTTTTGTTTTTTTCCCGGTTTTCTCTTTTCCTGTGGATCCCAGGGCTGGATTGAGGAATGGGAGAGGGGAGGGAATGAACGGATTTTCCTCAGTGTCGCGTCCATGGAATCTGCAGCCAGTTTTGGATCTTGGAATCGTCGGGGAGATTCCCCTGGTGGGATTCAGGCTGGTTTTTTCCAGCCTGGTTGATATTCCCAAGGTCTGGAATCATCCCGGAATTGCTCTGTTTTTTCCTCTCTTTTTGCTTCGCTCCCGAAATCCCTTGGGGCAAGGAGGGAAAATCCTCTGGGAAAATGAGGAAAAGCGGGAGCCGTTCTGGTTGGATTTGATATTTCGAGGAATATTTCGGGAATTTCGGTCCCCTCGGGTCACTTTTTCTGTCCTTTCCCGGTGTCGATGTCGCCGCGGGAGAAATTCCAGGGAAAAGTGGGTTTAGATCAGGAATAAAATCCTTGGAATTTGAATTTTCCTTGGAGTTCTGAGGAACTGATGGATCCAGAGCTGCCAGTTCCCGGTGGGAATTCTCAGGGTTTTTCCCCTCCGCAAAGTTGCGGAGTCCTCGGATCAGCAGCTGGAAAAAGGATTTGGGGAAAAAAATCCTTGGCCCAGAGTTCCCAGGGAAGCTGTGGCTGCCTCTGGATTCCCTGGAAGTGTCCAAGGAAAGGCTGGAGCATCCTGGGATATAGTGGGAGGTGTCCCTGCCCATGGACAGGATGGGATTGGATGGGATTTAAGGTCCCTTCCCCACCAAATTCCCGGAATTCCATGAAAACACTGAAACGGATGAAAACAGGGATCAGTTCTTCTGGAATTCGCAGTGGGAATTGAGCTTGGCTCGATCCCAAATATCCTTTATCCCAATTTTTTTTTTTTTTTTCCCAGCTCCCTATCCCCGATATCCAAAACCATCCGCTGGGAATTTGGGGCATGGATATAAAAATCGGGAAGGGCTCTGGGGAGAGCCTGAAAATTCCTTCGCAAAGTCGTGGAATTAACCCAAGGAAAAAAGTTTTCTGGGAAATGGGGGTTGGGAATAAACGACCTCCAAAAGTCCCTGCCAGGCTAAATTCCCCCCGGCTGGAATCCGCAGCCGTGACTGACCTGCTCCGTGATTTTCCTTGGGAAAAAAAAACCAAAAAAAAACCCCAGGAAAAGGAGCACGGAAAGCTGTCAGGAGCAATGGAATGTCCGGGGATCAGCTCCGGCTCCGGAGGAAAAAAAAAATCAGGTCAGGGAAGAATTCCAAACTAATTCCAATCGGAGCAGCAGGTCCAGATGGTCCCGCCCGTGGTCGGGAGCTTCCCCGGAGGAGGAAATTAGGTTTGGAGGTTTGGGAGGAGCTGAGGAATTGTGTCGGAGCAGGGAACGGCTCCTGCCCGCGTCCTTTCTCCGGGGTTTTTTCGGGATAATTAGGGAATGCTGGAAGAAGGAATTTGGTGGGATCGGGGTTGGGAGCGATGCTCGTGGAGGGATTTTCCCACGGAATTCCCGGCGGGAAGCTGGGCTGGGTTGAGGTGGGATTGGGTGATCCCGGATCTGGAGAGGGAGGAAGGAGGTTGGGAGCTTCCCGGGAGGATTCCAGGCTCATCCATGTTCCCGTCGGGATCCGGAGCGCTGGGCAGAGCTGGAACCTCCCACTCCACCTTCCCGCGCTCCCAAAATTTGTGGGATTGTGTCGGAAGGGATCCTTAAGTCCTTTTATCCCAACCTTTTCCATGATCCCGGTGTGCTCCAAGTGTCCTTGGACAATTCCAGGGGATCCAGGGGCAGCCACAGCTGCTCTGGGAATTCCAGCCCAGCCCCAGCAATTCCCAATTCCCAACATCCCATCCAGCCCTGCCCTCTGGCACTGGGAAGCCATTCCCTGGCTCCTGTCCCTCCAGGCCTTGTCCCCAGTCCCTCTCCAGCTCTCCCGGAGACCCTGGAATGTGCTGGAAGCTCTCCCTGCATCCTTCCCTTCTCCAGGGCAACATTCCCAGTTTTCCCAGCCTGCCTCTACAGCCTGAGATTGGATCCATCTCCTCTCCAAGGAATGTATGGATCAAGGGGCTTCACTTGGAATCTCGGGACTCCACCAAGGGTCTCCATTCCTTTTTCCCCTTTTTTATCCCCATTTTCCAGAAAAATCCCTCTGAATGGATTCTGAGTGTCCCAAATCCCAGAATCCCAGACCAGTTTGGGTAGGAAGAGACCTCAAAGCTCATTCCAGCAACACCTCCCACGATCCCGGATTGCTCCAACTTTTCCTTGGACACTTCCAGGGATCCAGGGGCAGCCACAGCTGCTCTGGGAATTCCAGCCCAGCCCCAGGAATTCCCAATTCCCAACATCCCATCCAGCCCTGCCCTCTGGCACTGGGAAGCCATTCCCTGCCTCCTGTCCCTCCAGGCCTTGTCCCCAGTCCCTCTCCAGCTCTCCTGGAGCCCCTGGAATGTGCTGGAAGCTCTCCCTGCATCCTTCCCTTCTCCAGGGCAACATTCCCAGTTTTCCCAGCCTGCCTCTACAGCCTGAGATTGGATCCATCTCCTCTCCAAGGAATGTATGGATCAAGGGGCTTCACTTGGAATCTCGGGACTCCACCAAGGGTCTCCATTCCTTTTTCCCCTTTTTTATCCCCATTTTCCAGAAAAATCCCTCTGAATGGATTCTGAGTGTCCCAAATCCCAGAATCCCAGACCAGTTTGGGTAGGAAGAGACCTCAAAGCTCATTCCAGCAACACCTCCCACGATCCCGGATTGCTCCAACTTTTCCTTGGACACTTCCAGGGATCCAGGGGCAGCCACAGCTGCTCTGGGAATTCCAGCCCAGCCCCAGGAATTCCCAATTCCCAACATCCCATCCAGCCCTGCCCTCTGGCACTGGGAAGCCATTCCCTGCCTCCTGTCCCTCCAGGCCTTGTCCCCAGTCCCTCTGCAGCTCTCCTGGAGCTCCTGGAATGTGCTGGAAGCTCTCCCTGCATCCTTCCCTTCTCCAGGGCAACATTCCCAGTTTTCCCAGCCCGGCTCCAGAATCCTGGAATGATTTCGGTGCGAAGAATCCCACCCATTCCAAGGGCAGGGACACCTCCCACCATCCCAGGGTGCTCCGAGCCCCATCCAAGGTCATTCCCAGGATCCAGGGGCAGCCACGGCTTCTCTGGGAATCTCTGGAAATCTGTGGAATGTTGAGCCAATCCAGAGGGGGAGAACTGAACTTTCTCCAGGTGGAAATGATGCCATGGGAATTTTCCAGTCTGGAAAATGCCCTGGGAATTCTCCAGGTTGGGAAGTGCCAGGGGAATTCCCCAGTTTGGGAAGCTCTGCGGGAATTCTCCAATTCGGGATGTGCTGTGGGAATTCTGCAGCCTGGGAGACGCCACGGGAATTTTCCAGCGTGGGAAGTGCCAGGGGAATTCTGCACTTCGGGAAATCACGTGGGAATTCTCCGGTCTGGGATGCGCCACGGGAATTCTCCAGTCTGGGAGATGTTGTGGGAATTCTCCAGGTTGGGAAGTGCCCTGAGAATTCCCCAGTTTGAGGGATGCCTTTTCCCTTTTCCTCTTTGGGCCATTCCGTGTGAATTCTCCGGTTTGGGAAGCGCCGCGGGAATTCTCCAGTCTGGGAAACGTCGTGGGAATTCTCCAGATTTGGAGATCCCGCGGGAATTCTCCAAGCGTGGGAAGCGCTGTGGGAATTCTCCAGACTGGGACTTTCCATGGGAATTCCCCATTTTGGGAAGTGCCTTTTCCCTCTCCCTCTTTGGGCCCATTCCAGGCGCCCTCTCCGGTTCGGGAAGTGGGAATTTGCCGTGGGAATTTTCCACTTGGGGAAAGGCTTCTTCCCTTTCCCACTTTGGGCCGTTCCACGTTCCTTCCTTCGTAATTTTCCATGATTAAATTGGAATCGCGGCCTGGAACCGAGCAGGCATTTGCTCGCCCTCGTGCTTTTCCATGAATATTTATCATGGAAGCAGCGAATCCAAACAAACCTCCGAGCGCTGATCGCGCTTCGCTTCCTCCGGGCCGGGAGGAATTTTCCCGGAGCCTCTGGAGCATCTCCAGGCTGGGAATTCCTCGGGGGAGCTTCGGTTGTGTCCTGCTCCCCTCATGGAGCATCCAGGACCGCCCCCCCCCCGGCGTTTCCCTCTGGAAAACAGGGATCCGTGTTTCCCTTTGGAAAACAGGGATCCGGCTGCTCCGAGCGGCGCTGTCATGGTAACGGAAGGGATTCGTTTTTGCCGGGAGAAAACTCGGTAAACAGACTTGGAATAAAGTCTGGGAAAAGGTGTGGGAAGGAATATCCAAAGCTCATTGCGGGAACTGCTCCGAGTTTTTATTCCTTTTATTCTCCCTTCCTGGATATTTTTTTTTTTTTTCCGGCTGGGGATGAGGAAATATTCCATAGAATTGGTCTGGGAATGTCCTGGTTCTGGATCTTGGAATTTACACCCAGTGGTTCTTCATCATCATCTTCATCTTCATCATCATCGCTCCGTCCCTTCCTTTTCCCGCTGGGAACAGTGGATTCCAGAGGGTGGGATCAGGAACTCTTCCCTAGAAACGGACATTTGGAAGTGGTCTGGGAATGTTCTGATTCCGGCTCCTGGAGTTTGGACTTGGTGGTTCTTCATCACCATCATCATCATCGTCGCCATCATCATCATCATCTCGCCCTTTCCTCCTCTTCCCACTGGGAACAGTGGATTCCAGAGGGTGGGATGAGGAAATACTCGGAAGAACTGGGAATCTGGCAGGAGTCCGGGAATGTTCTGATTCCGGCTCCTGGAGTTTGGACTTGGTGGTTCTTCATCACCATCATCATCATCGTCGCCATCATCATCATCATCTCGCCCTTTCCTCCTCTTCCCACTGGGAACAGTGGATTCCAGAGGGTGGGATCAGGAACTCTTCCCTAGAAACGGACATTTGGAAGTGGTCTGGGAATGTTCTGATTCCGGCTCCCGGAGTTTGGACTTGGTGGTTCTTCATCTTCATCTTCATCATCTTCATCCCCATTGTGCTCACCCAGCCAGTTTGGAATCCCGAATCCCAGAATTCCTGAGGTCGGAAAAGACCTCCAAGACCACCGAGTCCAAGCCGTGTCCCTCCTTGCTGGTGGCCCTTGGGGACATGGATCCGTGGTGGCCTAACAGCTCTGGGAATGTTTGGGATTGATGGTCTGGGAGGACTTTTCCAACCCTAAAGGCTCCAAAATTCCATAGTTTTGGGCTGTTTTTCCCATCGGGATGGCCTTGGTGGGAAAACCCCTCCTTGCTGGTGGCCCTTGGGGACATGGATCCGTGGTGGCCTAACAGCTCTGGGAATGTTTGGGATTGATGGTCTGGGAGGACTTTTCCAACCCTAAAGGCTCCAAAATTCCATAGTTTTGGTCCAGTTTTCCCAGTGGGATGACTTTGGTGGGACATCCCTCCTTGCTGGTGGCCCTTGAGGACATGGATCCGTGGTGGCCTCACAGCTCTGGGAATGTTTGGGATTGATGGTCTGGGAGGAATTTTCCAACCCTAAAGGCTCCAAAATTCCATAGTTTTGGTCCAGTTTTCCCAGTGGGGTGGCCTTGATGGGACATCCCTCCTTGCTGGTGGTGGGGACATGGATCCATGGTGGCCTCACAGCTCTGGGAATGTTTGGGATTGATGGTCTGGGAGGAATTTTCCAACCCTAAAGGCTCCAAAATTCCATAGTTTTGGTCCAGTTTTCCCAGTGGGGTGGCCTTGATGGGACATCCCTCCTTGCTGGTGGTGGGGACATGGATCCATGGTGGCCTCACAGCTCTGGGAATGTTTGGGATTGATGGTCTGGGAGGAATTTTCCAACCCTAAAGGCTCCAAAATTCCATAGTTTTGGTCCAGTTTTCCCAGTGGGATGACTTTGGTGGGACATCCCTCCTTGCTGGTGGCCCTTGAGGACATGGATCCGTGGTGGCCTCACAGTTCTGGGAATGTTTGGGATTGATGGTCTGGGAGGACTTTTCCAACCCTAAAGGCTCCGAAATTCCATAGCTTGTCCGTTTTTCCCGCTGGGATTGCCCGGATGTGGGCGCTGAGGGCAGGGGGTGGAGATGTGGGACCGGGAAGCGCCGCTGCCGGGAGAAATTCCCGCACCCGAGGTTGGAACTCACCAGGGAACGAACGCCGGCCGTTGCCGCGGCAACGGGAAGAGTTCCAGGAGCCTGAAATCCTCGGACTTTGAACCTCAAATATTCCTCGGCAAAACATTCCCAGCGCGGCCTCGCTCAGCCCGAGCTGCTCCTTCCCGATCCCGGGATTCTCCTTCCCAGTCCTGGGATTCTCCTCCCCATGGTGGCCTGGGAGCATCCCCAGGATTGACCTGCGGAAGTTGCCACGGGAGCGGTGGCCTTGGAAGGGGCGGCTCCGGGAATATCCGGAATCCAGAGGGGTCGGAATTCCCTGTTCCAGGCTTGGAGCTGGAGCAATCCATGATTTTCCCGAAGTGTTGGCGCCAGGAATGGGTTGGATGAGGCCGATTCTGGATTTCCGGCCGGATAAATTTTAGGGATGTTGAACTTTGGGGCGGGAATGGGCTCATTAAGCAGAATATTGGAAAATCCTGTTTTCCTGGAAGTTTGGAATGCCGGGACCCCACGGCGGAAGCTCTTCCCCTTCCGGAACATCCGGATCCATTTCAAGGATCATGGAATTGTTCAGGTTGGAAAAATCCTTGGAGTCCAACTGTTCCCGGCACTTCCAAGGCCACCACTGATCCGTGTTCCCAAATTCCACTCGAAATCCCTCCGGGATGGGGATCCCACTCCATGTCCTTCTGCGGAGCCGGAGTTCGCACTTCCAGGCGGATTCAGGAGGTGACTTTTTTCCGGCATTCCCAAGGATTGGGAGGGAAGTCAGGGAGTTGCTGGTGATTTATTCCATGGGTTGGATTTTCCCATCTTTCCCTTGGTACATTCCTGGAGCTGTGGGATAGGGACTCGGAAAGAGAGGAGCAGCTGGGATTTGTGGAATTGTCCCGTGGGTGCCACCAGCTCCGATCCCGGTGGACATGGATTGTTGGGAATTCTGCTGGCCCTGGGTTGGTCCGTCAGAACTTCCTGAGGTGCCACTTCCAAACCCTTCCCGCTGGTGATTCCTGGTTGGATCACCTGTCCCGGGGTGGATTCCAAGTGCTGGGAGAGGAGCTGGGAGCAGATGGAGGCCATTCCCTTCTTCCTGACCCAACTCCAGAGCAATTCCCAACTTTCTCCTCCACCATCTTCCAGCTGAGCAGATGGAGCTGAATCCACCTCTCCTTGGCCATCCCCTTCTTCCCAACCCAACTCCAGAGCAATTCCCAACTTCCTCCTCCACCATCTTCCCACTGTGAAATCCACCTCTCCTTTCCCATTCCCTTCTTCCCAATCCAGCTCCAGAAGGATTCCCAACCTTGTCCTCCACCAAGCAGATGGAGCTGAATCCACCTCTCCTTGGCCATTGCCTTCTTCCCGACCCAACTCCAGAGCAATTCCCAGCCTTCCTCCTCCACCATCTTCCAGCCGAGCAGATGGAGCTGAATCCACCTCTCCTTGGCCATTGCCTTCTTCCCGACCCAACTCCAGAGCAATTCCCAGCCTTCCTCCTCCACCATCTTCCCACTGTGAAATCCACCTCTCCTTTCCCATCCCCTTCTTCCCAACCCCAACTCCACTCCCCTCATTCCCAACCCTCCTCCCCTCCACCCTCTCCCACCTTCACCCCTCTAATCCCACATTCCCATTTTTTTTTTTTTATTTATTTTTTCCCTCCTTCCCAGTGCCTTTCCGAGAAACTCCCAGCTACACCAAGCGCCGCCGGCTCCTGGGCTCCGGCGGTTTGGCCTCGCCCCGCGTCCTCCAACGCTCGGCCAGCGACAACAACCTGAAAGCCGAGAGCCGCGCTTCCTACTCCCCGGTCCCGTCCCTCCGGAGCCTCCCGCCGCAGCTCCTGGTGCAGATGCAGGAAGCGGCCGCCGGTATCGTGGCTACCGGAGACGGGAGTTTGGCCAGCTCCGGCAGCGCCCACAGCGCCCACAGCCGCTCGCCCTCGCTGCAGCGCGTGCAGGAGGAGCGGGAATCCGAGGCGCCCTCGCTGCGCCGGAGCAGCCGCGGGAAAGTCAGGTATGGAGCGGGATGGAGGCGGGAATGAGGTGGTGTTGGTGCCTTCAGTGGCTCCCTAAGAGCAGAGAGCAGGCAGGGATAAAGGAATCAAGGAGGGATTGGTTGGAAAGGCCTTCAGAGGTCACACTCTGGGCTCCAGAGGCTCCTGCCTCAGTGCATCCCAACATGGACAAGGACAGCTCCCGAGTTCTTCCCACTTGGATCTCAGCATCAATTGCCCAAGCAGAAGGAATGGAATTTCCATCCCCAGCCAAGGATGGAATTTGCCCAAGCTTGCCCCCCTGTCCCCAAGGTGAAGGTTTGCAGTTCTTGTTCTGGGTGTCCTTGGAGAGCAAGTTAGAGGTTTTATTCTGTCTATCTTAGCATAGAAAACAGCACTTAATGAGCTACAGGAAACTTCAGAGTCACACTAGCAGCACAGGATTGGAAAAATATAAAAGTTAAAACCTAAGGCATCAGCCTCAGCTTCACTGATGCCTTCAATGGCTCCCTGGAAACAGAGCCCAGGCAGGAATAAAGGAATCAAGGAGGGATTGATTGGAAAGGCCTTCAGAGGTACACTCTGGGCTCCAGAGGCTCCTGCCTCAGTGCATCCCAACATGGACAAGGACAGCTCCCGAGTTCTTCCCACTTGGATCTCAGCATCAATTCCCCAAGCAGAAGCCAGGCAAGGATGGAATTTGCCCAAGCTTGCCCCCCTGTCGCCAAGATTGTGGTTTGCAGTTGTTGGGCCTAGGAGGGTCTGGGTGTCCTTGGAGAGCTGGAGAGGCTTTGTTGTGTGTGCGTGAGCATGAGAGAACAGCACTGAACGAGCTCCAGGGAACTGCAGAGTGACACTGGGCAGGGCAGGGCTGGGAACACAGAAAAGTTAATAAAAAATATAAAAGTTAAACCCTAAGGAATCAGTTTGGATCAGGAGGAGCGAGGTTGGGAAGAGGGAAGTGTCGGCGCTGGGTGGTGGAGGTTCCGTGAGGAGCAGAGATTGTGGTGGATTCTGGGTTTTTCCGGGAGTTTTTCTCTCCTATTTTGAGGTTGGATTAGGTTTTTCCCTGGGTTTTCTCTGCATTCCTTCGCAGATTGGGGTTGGATTGGTTTTCCTGGATTGGATTCAGTTTTTCCCTGTTTTTTTCCCCCATCCCTACCCACCCCGGGATTGGATTGGGTTTTTTCCTGGATTGGATTCGGATTTTCCCTGGGTTTTGCCCTCCATCCTTCCTTGACCAGGGATTGGATTCTTGGGTTTTCCAGGATATACTTTCAGGTTTTCCCTGAGTTTTTCCCATTATTCCAAGGTCAATTTCGGTTTTTCCCTGGATTTTCCCCTCCATCCTTCCTTGACCAGGGCTCGGATCCTTGGGTTTTCCGGGGGTTTTTCCCTGCTATTTTGAGGTTGGATTTGTTTTTTCCCCCTCCCATCCCTTCCCACCCTGGGATTGGATTGGGCTTTTTCCGGGATTTGATTTGGTTTTTCCCTGTTTTTTTCCCCCATCCCTACCCACCCCGGGATTGGATTGGGTTTTTTCCTGGATTGGATTCGGATTTTCCCTGGGTTTTGCCCTCCATCCTTCCTTGACCAGGGCTCGGATCCTTGGGTTTTCCGGGGGTTTTTCCCTGCTATTTTGAGGTTGGATTTGTTTTTTCCCTGCGTTTTCTCTGCATTCCTTCCCACCCTGGGGTCGGATTGGATTTTTCCCTGGATTGGATTCGGTTTTCCCCTGGGTTTTGCCCTCCATCCCTCCCTGGCCAGAGATTGGATTCTCAGGTTTTCCATGAATTTTTTTCCCACTATCCCGAGGCTGGATTCAGATTTTCCCTGGGTTTTGCCTTCCCTCCTTCCTCGGCCAGGGATTGGATTCTTGGGTTTTTGAGCTCCCCATGGATGATCGGGATTGGGAACAGCATTGGCAGTGCCACCTCCGGATACTCCGGGCTGGGAATTGCCCATGGCAAGGACAGGGAAGGGGAAAGGTCTGGAATGGGATCAGGAATGAGGGAAAGGTTTGGAATGGGATCAGGAACAGGGGAAAGGTTCGAATGGGATCAGGAACAGGGGAAAGGTTCGGAATGGGATCAGGAATGAGGGAAAGGTTTGGAATGGGATCAGGAATGAGGGAAAGGTTTGGAATGGGATCAGGGAAGGGGAAAGGTTTGGAATGGGATCAGGAATGAGGGAGAGGAGCCTGAGCTTTGCCGATGGATTCGGGAGAGCAGGATCGTTACCTTAGAAACGACAGGAGCAGCCGGAAATCTGGGAAGAATATTAAAAATAGGGAATGGCGGGAATGGGGAAGCTCCACCTGCTCCCTGGTGCCGGGAGGAAGGAAATTCCTGGGAATTTCCGCACAAAACCAGGCGGACACAGAGGGGATCACTCGGGAATTCAGGATGTGCTGAGTGGGATACGGAAGCACTGGGAGATCAAAAATATCCATAAAGTCTTGGAAGCATTCCCGAAAAATCACCTGGAGCGGCTCTGCCCGACTCCTTGTCCAAACTTCCCGAGGATTCCTGGATCTGGCTCCATCATTCCCAACTTTTTTGCGGGGAAAATATCCCTGGGAAAGAGAGTTTTGCTCCACTATTTCCAGGTCCTCCTGTGTTTTTTCCAGGGGTAGGAAGGATCATGGAATTCATTCCATGGAGTGGAATTTCCATGGAGGAGAAATTCCCAGGTTCGCAGCCTGAGGGTTTGGAAGGGTTGAAGTTGGAAAAAAAACCTTGGAAGTTTTACTTCCCAACCAAAAACGCCCTCACTCCACGGCAAGGGATATCCATAAATATCCGGAGTCCTCTCACATCCTCCTGGAAAAATCCCAGAGGAAAAATGGATTCTGGGGCAGGTTTTAGAGGGAATATCAGGAATATTTAGTGTTGTCCCAGATTTTTGCTCCGAGGCTGGAAAACCCTGGGAAAATTGGGATTGTTTTGCAAAAACAGCTCCCTCCGGAGTTTTCCAGCCCTTTCCCAGCTCCTCTCCCTTCCCTGGATCCAACCCCTCCCTGTCCTTTCACCCTCAGGGAGGAAATTTTCCCTAAATCCCTGGAATTCTGCTCATTCCCAGACACCTCCTCGTCCTCCTTTCCCATCATTCCAGGCGGCTGCAGACAATTCCCAAATTCCTCTTCTCCCACCTTTCCCACGCTTTTCTCTCCTCGGATATCTCCCGGCTGCCCCTTATCCATAAAAACCATGGAAAAGGACAATTCCCGCTGCCCCAGCTCCTTCCGGAGCCGCTCCAAGCGGCAACTCCAGGTCCCATCCCAACCCCAGCCTCATCCCAGGAATTCCAGGCCCCGCATTCCACAATCCCGGAGCCGGGATGCTCGGCTGGGTTTTCCACGGAAGGATCCCGGTGGATTTTGAGGAATTCTCATTCCCCGTGCCCGGCTGGGAACCGATCCCGAGTTTCTCCAGCTCATCCCGATGGTTTTCCCGGTTTGGAGCTTCCCAAGGCGCATTCCAGGAAGGAAAAGCCAAACCGAGCTTGGAACGGGGCGGGAAGGATCCAATGGGATCCAGGGATGAGCCGCTGGAATTCTGAGGGTGTCCAGCCACAGGGCTTTTCCCAGTTTTCCAGCCCCTCTGGAGCACTCCAGGGAATTGGGGTGATCCCAAGGCTTCGCTGTCCCTCATCCCACGGATCCAGCCTGGTCCCCACCACAGCCCTGAGCGGAATTCCAGGAATTCCTCGGACACCTCCAGGGATGGCGACTCCAAACCTCCTTCTTCCAAGGCCTGGCCGCCCCCTTTTCCACGAGGAAAAAAAAAAATTCCATGTGCGGAAAAATTCCGACAGCAAAGCTGCCCTGGACTGGCCTGGATGTTTTTTCATGGAAGCAAAATTCCTCGGCATTTTTCCAGCGGAGCTTTTCCTTCATCCCTTTTATCGCTCCGCACCAGGAGGCTCCTCCAGCCCCGGCATTCCATGAATCCGGAGCTCATCCCAGCCCGGATTCCCAGCCGGAACTGAGGGATAAAACCAACAGCAGGGATTTAACAGCCTCGGAGCTTCCCAACATTCCCGGTGGATTTGGGATTTCTCCATGCGCGAAGACGGACACGGCGTTTCCCACGGGATTCCAAGGGAAAAGGGAATTCTGGGTTCCACCCTCGCTTTTCCTTTCCGTGGATTTTTTTCTGTTTTTCCTGGATCTCCTCCACCCCGTCGGAATTCGAGGTGGGATTGATGGAATTCCACGTCCGCTCCCGGGTATTCCAGCCCATGGAAGCACCCGTGGGTGGATTTGGGCAGGAATTGTACGGAAAAACTTCCTTGGGAATAAACTTGGGATAAACCCCTCCACACCCTCCAGGTGTTCCCGCAGGAGCAGGGAATTCCCGTCCCAGGCGGACGAACAGACCACGACATTCCCAAAAAATCGCTTCCGGTACGTTCAACAATCCCAAAAAATCCAGGATATTCTCATTTCACGGGAAGGATCGGAAGGGAATTCCAGGTGAAGGATTCCGGGATTGGTTGATACAACGCTTCCCTTGGGAAAGGAGCCCAAATCCCGGGAAGAGCATCTGGAGGGAACCGGGGCTGGGAGGCTCATCCTGGAAAAAAAAAAGGAGGATTGGGAGAGACCTTTTCCCTCCGGAATTCCATGCCGGGTGGGATTTGGGACCTGCTCCCGGGAAATCACAGGGAACAGCCTCCAGCTGTGCCTGAGGAATTTTAGGTTGGAAAAAATTCCCTGAATTCCCACAGGGAATTAGGAAAAACCCCTGGATTTCCACAGGTGGATCCACGGCACACCCGGAGAGGATTCCTCGGGAATCCAAACCCCACGATTCCCTCCGGGAGCTGCACCTCGGATCGAGGCGGGAGAGCTTTTCCCAGTGGGATAAATCCCAGTGGCTCCCGAGCGCTTGGAACTCGCCGGGAGCTCTTCCCACTTTTCCCGCTTTTTTCCTGGCTCCGGAATCCCCAACTGTCACTCCGAGCCTGGCTGGCGGCTCCGGAAATAGCCGGGATTTGATGGATTCCGAGGAAAAAAGCAGCTCCGATTCCGGAGCTTTCCAGGCAATCCACGCTTGGATAACGCCACGGGAGAGCCTTTCCTGCTTTTCCGGGAATTTCTTGGAATTCTCTCTGGAGCCACCTCCAGGCTTCCCGGAGATGTTTGGGATGGATGGGATCCATTGGGACCTTTCCTGCTCCACGGGAGTTTTTGGATATCGGGAAGAATTCCTGAATTTTCACACAGAATCAGGGAAAAATCCCTGAATTCCCACCCACGGCTCCGTATCCATGGAACACCTGGAGAAGATTCACCTGGAAAAACCTTCCCGGAACCTTTACTTCTCCACAGGAGTTTTAGGTTGGATATCGGGAAGAATTCCCGAATTTTCACACAGAATCACTGAAAATCCCTGAATTCCCACCGAAAATTAGAGAAAATTCCCGAATTTCCACGCAGAGTTACCAAGAATTCCTGAATTCCCACACGTGGCTCTGTATCCATGGAACATCCGGACAGAATTCCTCCGGAAGAGCCTTCCCAAAGCTTTCTTTTCTCCAGGATGAACAATCCCAGCTCCCAGTTTTTCCTCCATCATTCCAGGTCTTTCTCCGGAATCCCTCCGGGATCTCCGTCTTTTCCTTATCCCAAGGCACCTGGCACCGCTCCCAGAATTCCAGAGGGGCAGGATCCCATTCCTGGAGCACCCCGGGATTCTCCTTCCCCACGCTTGGGACACAGCTCCGGCTCCGCTCGGATCCATCCGGGAGCCTCCAGGGAGTTTTCCATGGAGCGGTTTTCCAAGGGGATGCTCCCAGCACATCTTTGGGATCGCCAAGCACCTCCCGGGCCTGTCCAAATCCAAGATTTTGGGAACAATCCGGAATCCGGACGTCCACAAGGATGATGGAATGACCAAAAGCTGTTCCTGACCCTATTTCCCAGGATTTCTGACCCTGTTTTCCAGGATTTCTGACCCCTCTTTCCCAAGATTTCTGACCCCTCCTTCCCAGGATTTCTGACTCCTGTTTTCCAGGATTTCTGACCCCTCTTTCCCAGGATTTCTGACTGCTCTTTCCCAGGATTTCTAACCCAATTTTCCAGGATTTCTGACCCCTCCTTCCCAGGATTTCTGACCCCTCTTTCCCAAGATTTCTAACTGTTCTTTCCCAGGATTTCTGACTGTTCTTTCCCAGGATTTCTGACTCCTCTTTCCCAGGATTTCTAAGCCAATTTCCCAGGATTTCTGACCCTGTTTTCCAGGATTTCTGACCCCTCTGTCCCAAGATTTCTGACTGCTCTTTCCCAGGATTTTTGACTCCTTTCCCAGGATTTCAGCCCCATTTTCCAGCATTCCAGCCCCATTTCCCAGCATTTCCAGGGAATCTTTTCCCAGAGCATGATCCAACAGCGCTGGATCTTCCCGGCGGGATCCGCTCGGGAAAAGAACCTCGGAGCTCCAGGACACGGAGAATCCCCGGAGCAAAAACATTCCCGACTCCAATTTCCTTGGAATTAGGCTGAATTCATTCCAATTCCATTCCCCCGGGAAGGACTGGGACGCGGCCGATGCCAAATCCAGGGATCTTTGTGTGGGAAGTGCCATCGATTCCCGGTTCTTCCGCATCAGCATTCCCAAAAAAAGGCAGCACGTGGGAATCATGGGACGGAGCCGCCCCGGGAACGCCTCTGGATCCAGCTCCGGGACACCACAAAGGTGGCACCGGAGAGGGGCAGGGACACAGCTCCGGCAGCCGTGGTGGCACCGGGGAGGTGACAGCAGAGTGGTGGCATCAGGGTGGTGGCATCAGGGAGGTGACAGCAAGGTGGTGGAACCAGGGAGGTGGCACCATGGAGGTGACACCGAGGTGGTGGCATCAGGGTAGTGGCATCAGGGAGGTGGCACCAGGGTGGTGACATTGGGGAGGTGGCATCGGGGAGGTGACATCAGTGTGGTGGCATCAGGGAGGTGGAACCAGGAGGTGACATCAGGGTAGTGGCATCAGGGTGGTAGCACCATGGAGGTGACACCGGGGAGGTGGCATCAGAGTGGTGGCATCAGGGTGGTAGCACCATGGAGGTGACATCAGAGTGGTGGCATCAGGGTAGTGGCATCAGGGAGGTGGCACCAGGGTGGTGGAACCAGGGAGGTGACAGCAGAGTGGTGGCATCAGGG
>VZTN01031955.1:20915-50273 GCA_013400515.1 Erpornis zantholeuca | reverse complement strand
ACCCAACACCACCATGTCAGTTAGACCATGGCACTGAGTGCCACGTCCAGTGTGTCCTTAAACACCTCTAGAGATGGTGACTCCCCCACCTTCCCTGGCAGCCCATTCCAATGCTTAATCACGTTTTCTGTGGAAAAATTCCTCCTGATATCCAGCTTGAACATCCCCTGGCGCAGGTTTAGACCATTTCTTCTTGTTCTATTGCCAGGGGGAAGAGGCAGAGCTCCGCATGGCTACAGCCTCCTTTCAGGCAGTTGTAGAGCATTACATGGTGCTCCCGAGGCTCCTCTTGTCCAGGCTCTACACCCTCAGCTCCCTCAGCCGCTACCTATAGGGCTTGTGCTCCAGACCCTTCCCCAGCTTCGCTGCCCTTCTCTGGACAGCTCCAGCTCTGTGCCCGGGGTCTCGCCACTCCTTGTGTCCTGGCCTGCCAGGCCCCTCGCTGCTCGTTTCGATGGATGGCTCAGTGCCACACAACGAGGTGCCCTGATGTGCATCCCTGGGGGATGCCCGCAGGTTACCCACACAGACCGTCCCTCCCTTCTCCTGGCCTTCTCAGGAACCATTGGACCGCTTCTATCCACCCAACTGCCTGTCCTGCCTTCCTCCACCTGGCAAATATGGAACTCGTTGTCCTAGTGCAGATAAATTTAGTAGGGGAGCTGGAGTTTTGTGGAGAGCTACATCACTAGGGATCTTGTGAAATGAAAGATCAGCCAGAACCAAGCTGCTACCCAAGGGCAGGCATCAAAGAGGAGGAGGAGGGATAAAAGTAGGGTTAATAAAATCATCCTAATCCCTACTGTTAATAGTAGTAGGGAAGTTAAGAGAGAAACCTCACAGAATCTCAGCTGGCCATGAAATATCCTGATTTAACTGCACATTAGTGTATTTGAGATTCGATGAAGACGTGATTTAATCACCTTTCCAATGGAAGATACTCTGCTGCAGATGTCATACTTGTATGTCTGATCATAAATTTTAGGAATTAAAACAATTTTATATTGGCAGGTCTATTTGTGCAGAGTATCAAAGTGCAATTCTTGACAAAAGACTACTAAACACCAAGCTAACATTTTTTACTAAAAAGAATGAGCTAGTCTTGTCCTACTACTGACATTTTCACAATACAGACTCAGGGCTATCACTGCATTAGTCATCTCAGATAAGATGATCCTGACAAATGTCCTGTTTCTCCAGTGAAACACTTTGTCATGATACAAGGTGACATTTAGATTTGTACCTTCTGTTAGAGAAAAAGTCTGAAAGTGGACACTGAGCCTTCCTCTGGCTGGGGAGCAAATCTGAAATTGTGAGTGGATTTTTAAGCTTTGTCAGGACTTTGTGGGATCTTTTATATTAACATCTGCAAAGCACTTAATAAAAAAAAAAATCTCTGCCTTGAAAATGGCCTTGCTCTTGCAAAGCCTTTTTAAATTCTTCATCTCCTTTATTTAAGCATTATTCTGAAGTGATATTGTTCCAGCAGTGTTCCAGCTGTTTGATATCAATGAATGATCTGAAATGGTACAGAAAACCTTCATTTTCAGTGGGAAAATTGAAATAAATGCTTTGCTCCCTTTTTTAAAGCTCGTTGATAATTTCATTATGGAGCAATTATACTTTTGATAATGAACAATCTCTCAGTAAATATATACCTACACTTACAGGTTATTTAATGTATTTATAATCTTTAGATGCTTTGGAACCTAGAAGATGCGACCTACCATTGTAAAATATTAGTCTATGTGTTGGAATATCTATCAGTTAAAATAAAAGGGTTACAATGTCAGTCAGATGAAACCTGAAGGTTGTTGGATGGTTGCTTTTTTTTTTTTCCTTATGACTTTCCTCCCACCTCAAAGTTTTAAAGTCCTTGGAAAAGGAGACTCTATAAATTAGATGGAGGAGATTAACTGCTTACGGTTGTGTAGTAGTTTTCCCTTGATAGTGTTTAGCAAAGTCTCTCTCCCTTTCTTTTTCTGTGCGCAGTTCTCCCTTCATTCCATTAGGTGGAGCTTTGTGATTAAGGCTGCAGAAGAAACTTGCTTCCAAGTGCGAAATAATTCACCACGAAATGGCTGGGGGAGGAGGTGAACGAAGCCTTCTTTGCTTAGAGGTATCTTTGTCCTGTACAGAAACTCGAGACACAAAAATCTGAATCTAGACCCTCACATACAAGGAAAATAAATTGAAAAATCGATACTGTCAAACAGGGGCCTGCTCTAATCTGCTGTTGTCATAGTCAAGTTCCGAATCTAAAATACCTTAGGTTATAAATTAAATGTCAAATATAATTAATTTGGCACTTGAAACATGAAGTGGATGACTGTCCTTCGGAGAAAGCCTGACAGCTTTATGTATGTCACATTGGTATCTGTTAAAACAAGCTTCACATGCCAGACGATCCTTGTGTGAATCATTTTGCTGTTAGCTGTACCAGAATTTTGTCGATGGAATAAGTCTCAGAACAGTTTTCTCTTTAATTGTCTGAAGCTTCTGCAAGACAATATAAATCAAGTGTCATCTGCATCATCTGTGCAGAATAATGGTTTTATCATACATCAAATAAGCAATTTATTTCTTATTCATTACTACAGAAGCTATTATTGAATATTTACATACAAATCTATATTTTATACAAATGGAGAATGTTTTCTGCCCTGTGCCTTGAACCCACTGCAGTTACAATCTGAATCTAGTTTTCCTTCCATCTTCTTAACTTCAGCAACAGTGACTGTAGCCTTGCACTCCTCTTCTGCAGGGAGGCCAAGGTTATAACTGAGTAGCACTCCTTCCTCAGCCCACTTCCCTAGGGCATGCAGATCCTGTTTGCACGGCCCCTTGCCCCAAACCAGAAGCAAAGAGGTCTTCACATTTTGCATTCTGTGTCCTTGCTTTGCACAATGAACTATGCTCACCTTAATGCTTATTTATTCACAGGTACCCCCAGGGAGGTGGAGGAGGCAAGTTTGCCTATTGGACACTTCTATGCAATTGTTGAAATAAAAATGTTGGTATACCGTGTTATTTCCCACTAACAGGACCAGCAGGGCCTTCCTAATTCAAACCTCATAAAAATTCCCAAAACAGGGTGCTGCAGCAAGGTTTCACCATTATTTTTTAAATGTGAGTAACAAACTGGCTAAATGTTTTTGGGTGATACCCTTTACACTGCCTGTAAAGGCAGTGTAAATTGTGATCAGTATACTCATTTAGCTTAAAAGAAAAATAAAAACAGACTGAGACCATACTGCTCATTGAAATGAGGGGAACTTGTGCAGACAAACTAAAAGATCCAAACTTTTTCCTGGTTCCTGAAGTGGCTGAATGAAGAAAAGATTAAACTGACTTTTTGTTTTCCCAAGTGCTCTTGGAAAATCGAATGCACGAAAAGAATGGTTTCTTGTAACAGCCAACTCTCCTCTGCTTCAGCTTCCCTTTTCTTCTGCTCAACCCTGTGCTCTATAACAGAAACATGAGCCCCAGGTCTGTGTTAAAATTTAGCCATTCTTGTAAGTGTCAGGCAGAAAACAACTCCAAAGCAATATTTTAAACCTAAGAGGCACAACAATTTTTTCTTTTTGTCTCATTTCTACTAGGTTACATTGAGAAAAGGACTGCTAGTTAGAAGCCTTTCTGCAGGCAGTGACTCAAAGAGGTTACTGTCCCAGCAGCTGATTTTAGGCAAAGTGCATATTGATGGAAAGGGGGCACAGAACATTGCTGTGATAACTGCTGTGACAGTGCACCACCAAAAGCAGGGCAAGGGAGACTTGTCATACTTCTGAGAAGACTGACCTCATGCACATGTATGCCTTTATTTAGCAAGAGATGGAGATGTTAATATTTATTTCAGTCAGATCAACAACAGATTTCATCACTGACCATTATAAAACTGACTGATTTCTTTTTCACTTCTGTTCCATGGAAGACAATTGGAAGTTGTGGTGCTGCCCAGGCACTGCAGTGAGTTAAGGTCATCATCTTAGCTGCAAGACAGGGCCAGAGCCATGGGCAGGTTAGCTGCATTACTGCACTCCTGCACTCCTGCATAAAGCTAGGTAATTTCCTCCTCCTGCAGGTAAGTGCCATGCCTAAAGTGTTCCCAGACCTGACTTGTTCACAGCTGAGTTCCCTGAACTTTGTCTCTTACAGGCATGTCTGTATTTGGATCTCAAAAACCGAAATTAAAGAACTGTTGGTCATAGGTGACAGTTTGGATTTGATAATTCCAAAATAACTTTCCCATGGATTTGGAGACGAATCAACAGCGTGTGTATGTATTCATAAACACATATATGCATCTATAAAACTTGTCTCACTGATGTTCCTTTGAAGTATTTTTCGACAGAAAACCCAGGTAACTTTATTCTTCAATAAGGAAAGAGGCAACTCTTCAGCACTGATTGTTATGAGGTTGATTTCCCTGAGACAAGAATATATGGACCTACACAGAAAATTTACTGAGAGTTCTGTAGAGACATATTTTGCTCTTAGCTTCATCCTTGTTTCTTAAGTCAAATTTATTATCCTTTATTTCTCATTTGCCTTACAGATTTGAAGACATCTTTAAAGAAAAACAACCAACCATTGCTGAATGCATGGAAATTCAGACTTACAAATAATGGCTGATCTGCACAGAAGAGAACAAACTGGTGTCTGACATACCAATCTGAATGCTAAGCTTTGGTTCAGCAGGGGACCTCTATTTTTTTCAGCAGTCGTGTGTATCTAGCACAAGCAGTTCTGTCCCTGACAGCTGAATAGATGAAGCAGATGACAGATTTTAAAAGTGCTATACCTAGAACACTACCCCTGGTTTATCATGTGTAAATGTGGTACATTTGATTTGATTTGAAATATAATCTGCTTCTTCTTTTACAGCTAAGTAAATGATGGGTTTAGTCTGTTGTGGTCTTGAGAACATGATCATTGTAAGTGAATCGCTGCTGTCAAGAAGCTGTTTTTTAGGGGGTTTGCCCTATTTTAATTTTAGGGGGTTTGCCTTATTATAATTACATAATGCAGAGTCCTGGGATGAAAAGGTTATATATATCCTATCAGTAATGTGCCACATTTGTCCAGACGAATTCTGTTCTTTGTTCTCCAGCTATGGCTGTGCTGAGCTGGAAATATGTCCTGAATATACACTAGATGGCAGGCAGGTCAGGGGGCTGGAAGCAAGCCTTTCCCATTCATCACACAGCCCTCTTTCCTGCCTCCAAAAGATCAATTGGTCTTCCCCAGGCCTCTACAGAGCACATTTGGCTTGCTGTACTGGATATGAGTATGCAGTCAGCAGACTAGAAGCTGATCCAGCCCTCTGCCCACACGATGCTAGGCCATGTTGTTTCTGACAGATTTGCTTTTGCCTTTTAGCCGACAAGGAGAAGATGCCCGATCAGTAACAGCTCGATCAGTAGCAGCTGTTGTTGAGAATAAGACTTGTGTTAGAGAAGTGGATGTGTTAAAGAAGTGCTGTCAGCACCTGAGGCAGGCTCTGATGGCTTGTCTTCAGCAGCAGACTCCTGTATTTGCCCTGCAGGAGATGATGGCAGCTTGTCGCAAATTTTTTGTAACAGAACATCTTTCCAATGCTCTGTGATGCCCCAGGATGAAAGATGCCCTCAACGTTGCCCTTAAAGTAGAGATCTCATTGCAATGCCAGTATGTACAGCCTTGAATACATTAGTGCTTACTGCAGGATCCTTTGGGAGCTGTTGTGACACAAGGTCAAATTCAGCCCTCATGTAAACTTGTGGTGCTCACTTGACCCACAGCTCTGTCACTGTAACAGAAATGCTGTCAGGTTTCACCTCTCCTGATGTCCTTGAGAAAAGTGTGGATTTGAAAGGAGATTGTCACATCACTATGAGATTATGCTAATGTCATAGGTGAGTCTCACAGGGCTCTGAGAATGAACCACATTTTAAAATAGTCTTTCCTATAGTTCTCTGTTTTTTCCATGAGTGGTAGTTGTAGGAAAGCCAAGAGTGGTCGTGAATTGCTTTTTCTTTCTCAGACAAAATGTTTCCTCAGTGTTGAGTTGCAGTAAGATTCATTTAGGATTCCTGCTCTGGTGTGAGAATTCCTGAACTGGTTCACCTCTTCTTATTTTAATTATCAAGTATTCCTCAGATTTTAAGGACAGCTACTCTACAGACAGATTCAGTGTAGTTATTGGTACAGATAAAACAAGTATCTGCTAAGGATCTTAGGTAGTTTCTTATATCTGTCACAGAGCTTGAGTACTTCCATAGAAGCAAGGTGTTTCTTATTGCCAGTTCATCTAAACGTAATCAGCACATCTCTGGACAACAAATGGTGGAAAAACCATTTTTTTTCTACACATTTCTCTAAACTACTGGTGCTTGTAGCTCTGTATCAGTTGAGAATTAGGGAGAAGCAAATGCTCATGTAGTTTTAATTGCCTTACTGAATAGTGAAATAGTTGGGACTCTTGAGAGCAGCAATGGGAAAATCTCACTTTCAATAAACCTTTGAAAAACCTTTGAATAAACCTCTATCTTTTAGTGTTTAGAGAATGCAGTAGTTAAAACAGTGACAACAACAACAAAAAAGGAATCAGGCGTAGATGGTTCCTAATCTAACCACCTGACACTACCTAGACTAGAGTAGAGTACCTGTAGCTTTTCTCTAATAGGACAGGAATGATCAAATACTACACACAAGCACATTTGTCTTTTCTTCTTTTTGAGTCACCGAGGAACCACCCACTAAAACTAGGAAACACTTCAGAACAGGAAAATGAGAAAAGAGCAATAGAGACTTGGCAGAGTGAATAGGCAGGTGTATTTATACAGACCTGAATGCCAAGAGGGTCTTTCCCTGAGCAGCAGCCAGCCCCAAAGTAAAGCTAAGAAACCCTTCCTCCTGCAAACGTGGTTGGAGACAAGTTGCATGAAGACAATAGGAAAAACATCAGGTTACAACCAGACAAACGGAAATATGGAGCTAATGACTCACCATGGTTTGAGTTCTCTTTCATATACGTGCAGTCACATGGTTTATTTGCAGCAAAGCCCCCTGAAGCTGGTATTGCTAGGGAAGGTAAATGTGAAGTAAAAATGAAGGCTCCGTCATTTGTTCTTTGCTTCTTTTGACTTGGTCTCTTTCAACTTTTAATTGCTGGAGACATAAATCTACAACAAAGAAATTAAAAATATAGAATTGGAATTAAGCAGTGCATTGTATAACCTTTTAATGCATATTTTTCCACTAAAGCAACTTTTTTAAAGGTAAAATGTGTTTGGAATATAAGTATAGACCCAGGCCAACACCAACTTTCTCTGTGCAAGGCTGCCTTTGTGAGAAGAAATTTACATTTAGATTTTGGCAAGTGTGTTTGTTTGACATTAGTGCATACATGACCTAAAGGAAAATCTGTATTAGTATGGAGATGTCAGATCATGCTCTGCTACTGAGATTCGTGGAACTTTACCCATGATTGCAGGAAGGAGTTGCACACAAACCTTATGAGTTTAAGAACTTCAGGTTACGTTGCACCATAATTCATGAGTTTGATAATGGATCTACCAGAAGAAAACAGGGTCACAAATAGAAGATTATCTTGTTGTCCAGTGCCTCTGGAAAATCACACAGTTCCTCCTTTTCCTAGGTGTTAGAGTGGTTTTTGGTTTTGGTTGGGTTTTCTTTCATAAATTTAGATTTTTGTACTGATCTCTCCTCCTTTCCCCTGTTGCTCCCTGCAGTGATCTTCAGTCTTGCTTTTCCTCTCCAACCAAAACTTGTCAAAACCATACATGGCAAGGCAGACATATTTTTTTTTTTTAATAGTGTTTATTTACTGGTGTTTTGGAAAGGATTTTGTGGAGGTGAGGAGCAAGGCTTATGTGATGATGAGTATTTGAACTACTACAGCAAGGAACTATAATGCAAAGGAAGAAGGTTATGGTTATCAGCTGCCGGATGTTGTTCAACACATCAGTGACATTTTGAAATATCTGGTTTAGAATTACTTGAGCCTACAATCTGGGGACTGTAATTGAGCTTTACTTCTTGGGAGCTCACAGAGGTTCAGACAGTGGTTTATAAAATATACACAGAGATCAAGTAGTTTGAAATTCAGACTCATTTTCTATCTTTGTGGGGTTTTTTTTTGTGGGGGAAAAAGGAATAAACCCTCAAAACACTTTCATTTAAGGCCAGTTCCTGCCAGCAAGGGAAATTTAATCCACTGAAGCCACCAAATCATTGAGTACATTTATTCATTAAAGTAATCAATCAGTGGAAATAGGTTTTTCTTTTTATATATTAAATGGCAAAAATGATGAGTTCATAAAAATGTCAAGAAATTTTCATCTCTGCTATCTCTTTTCTAAGGTCAGCTGTCTTCAAACGTATTATCCCATTTGTGGGAATCTTACTCTGTCTTTCTTGTAGAAAGCTGAGCATTGAGTATTACACAGAGATTAAAATTGAGTAGGAACTATAGAAAATGTCAAACATAGCAGAAATCCTGACACTTGCTCTTTTGACTAGTCACAGAAGCATCAACAGTTGTTAATTTTTGAAGCCAGTACTCTGGCAGCGTTACATTAATACATCAGTCACAACAACTTCTTGTTTACATTTTTGCTAGCATCTACAAGTTTGTCAAGATCTATCATCTCTTTCCCTTATGCAGTTGGCTTCTTTTATTTTGACAAATGGGTCCTTGCCAAGAAGATATGTATGTGCCTTGCACATCATCATTTGGAAGCAGGAGACAGTATCAGGATTATAATTTTTCTCTACCATGTATAATGCAGTCTGCTTCTTTGAGATCTTTTAGTGGAAAAGACTGGGTGAATAAAATCTTCAACTGTCCATTTGCCACAGGAAATAAAATTACATGCATTGTTTGCCTGACTCACTCTAAACCTAAAAATTAAACTCCTTTTATTATGGGAAAGATGAAGTGCATCCCAGTTTTGTCTTTGAGCTCTTGTTCATTAGGAAAAGAGGAATGTAAAGGGACCAACTGCATCATGAAATCAGTGTCTTACATCTGCAGACAGTCCTTTAAAACAGGATAACTCAAATTTATGAAACACTCTTTAAGACCTCTTAGTGAGAGACCTTACAATTGGTATAATGATTCCAAACCTCAAAAACGTTGCTACAGTTAAGGAAGAGATGAAATAAAAGGCATTGCCAATATTTTGGTTGAAGTAGCAATTTATTAGGTGGTGTTTCCAGATCTTCCCAGAAAGATATGGGACCATGGGCCATGCCCCAATCTCCAGAAGAGGAATGATATTCACAGGTGATTTCCTGAAGTAAACTTCTGTCCTGAAATGTGTTGTTATCAAACCATTGGGCTGTTACTGTTGAATTTGGTGACAGGTTTAAGCATACAATTGTGAAAAAGACATGCTGATCTTCCTCAATAATGTCAGGAATATCTACTACCTCCCCCAGCAACGCAGCTCCATCTGTGGCCAATTGACAAAGGAAATTGATTGACAGCAGCCCTGAAGTATGGACTAATTAAATATATCATAATTAGGTTGCAGTGAACACAAATCAGCTTGACCCAAAAAAATTTGGTTCCCAGATGTCAGCAAGATTTTCTGTTTAGCTTCCTAATGTGGTCGGGGTCCAGAAGCAGTCTCTAAATAACAGGTGCATCTTTGATGCCAATTCTTACTCCTCACAGTTTTAAACAAACACCCGTGGAGCAAGCAGACTCTAAAGGGCGGCCAAAGGCCTGTTTATGTGGGGAAATCAGCATGGGGTAAGGTAAGATGAAAACTGAGGGTACAGAAGCTGTCTGTGCTCATTCTTGGCAGGAAGAGTGGTGAGCCCTCAGGGTGTACTCAGATGGCCCCTGCCAGTGCTCGCTGAGGTAGTTTACGGGGTCACAGTCTCTGGGTATGTGCATTTTTCTTTTGCTGAAGATTATGGCTCTTATTCCAGCGGAGATGGAAAGGAGCTCATGGCCACCCTTCCACCATCCTCTTTCAAAGCCTGCTGTGTTCATTGAGATTAGCCATGAAGACTAATTTATGTTTATGAGTTTAGCTGCTGTTGTTGAAGGCTGAAGAACTGAACCTCACTTGAGTTTGCTGCCCCAGCTAAGGGAAGAGAACTGCCATCAGAAGCATGGGGAAGGTGCCACAATGACTAGAAGTTTTAAGAGCAATCCTTTGTGAATGTAGTGGAATAAGATATCATGTATTTCATAATTAAAAGTCTCTACACAGGGGATCAGGGCAGAATAGCTAGTGGCTTGCATGTTTTCAGATTATGGTCATGCACTAACTTCTTGGGCAGATAGAAACATGACTCTGCAAATTTAAGTTATTCAAAAACATAGTAAACCTGTTTCTTTTGGGGCAGAGAAATACCATATTACTTAGTTATTTCACTAGAATGTGGCAGTCCTCATATACCAGATGATATTAAACGGAGCAGAACTTGGCCTGAGAAAGGAAGTGCAGCTACAATGCAGCAGTTACCATTATCCCTAATTGGAATAACAAAACCTGTTCACATTCTGCTGAGCATTTCCTTACATGCCAGCTGCATGCACTGAAAACCCCTTTTTTTTCTTGAGATTTTGATGTGGGTCTATGACTCTTAATACACATCCCAGGCCTCCCAGCTTTCCACAGAGATGCAGTGTTTAAGTAAAGAGAGCAAAGAAGCTGAGACACAATCTTAGAGACAATCTGTGCAACTTGGAGATCAGTTGTAATAGTCAGATCAGTTGTCAGTGTGTAGTATTCCCTTGAACACTCTAAAGGGTGCTAACAGAATATCTTTAATTTGCTTTGCATTTTTTGAAGGAATTCAGTTATCTCAAAGGTATGCAGAAAACACAGTTAAGTCAAGCTACTGTAGTTTGGTCTCACAGCTGTAGCATCCTAGCCTGTGGGCTAGAAATGACCAATCTTTAGTACTCATCAGAAATATCTATAGATGAATGATTATTAAAAATGTTGTGAATACCACTACGTGCTTGTAAACTAAGCTTATCTTCTGGTCATTGGCAAAAGGACCAATTTTGGGATAAATGGGCTATACACAGAAAAGCTTGGTATATATGCTGTGTGATTTAGCTGAGTTGGTTGGAGCATGGTGCTGATAATGCCAGCGTTGTGGGTTTGGTCTCTGTTTGGGCCAATCACTTAGGAGCTGGGCTTGATCATCCTTCTGAGTCCCTTCCAACTCCAAATATTCTGTGATTCTGTGATCTATCTGACTGTAACACATCTTTCTCCTCTATACCCAAATCTTTGACTATGTGCAAATGGATATACCCACTAGCATATTCCACTGGCAGGAACAATTCACAAAGTTGAATACAACAATACACCACGCAACAAATACTAAGGTAATCTGCTGTAACAACCCCACCAGCACTGAAACTTTCCTGACAAAATTTCATCTGCACTTGTCTGGGTCTAGTCAAGGGGGAAAATTTCAGGAACTTCAGGCAGATCTTTTGCAACAGGTTTCCTTAAGACAAAAAAATACCATGTCCTCATACCAATGGTTTTACGGACACCATGAAAGGCAGCTGGATCAAAATTGATAATAAAAATGGTTTTATGGACACCATGAAAGGCAGCTGGATCAAAATTGATAATAAAGAGGAGGGACTTGGAGACCTGCAGCTCTTGCTGCACCATTGCTCACAATGAAGAGCAGGTGTTTGCCACTTGGCCTCGGCTGTAATGGAAGCACCCAGCTCTGCGGGCCTTGGTAGAACTATTTTCCATCCTCCACTGATACAGATGCCAAAAGCTCAGTTTCAACACATCAGGGCACTGTTTGTTTGAGAAGCAAGTACATGAAGGAGTCTTTGGATTTGCAGAATGTTTTGTCTATTTCTATTTCACAGCTTGTCTTGTTTCTCCAGCTCCTTATAACATCTGGATTCTGCATGGGCAATGGAGCACATGTTGGTTCTGTCCTACACTCTTTGCCCTGAAGCAACAACAAGTGCTGCTGGTCAAACAGCTATTTATTTTATAGTTCTACCAAAGCAGGGATACAAGTGGGAAACAGGTGAAAGAAAATCATCGTGCAATTCAAAAACATTCCTTTCCTATTCCAATACTTGGACTTGAGTTTTCTCCTTGAAACTTGAGTTTTCTTCTTGAAACACTATTGCCGTATCAACTGAAAATGCTTAGTGATCCATACAGAATCCTAAGGAGTGGGAAAGCCTATGGAAACACACCATTTCAGGCCTAAATGGACTTCCACTCTTGACAAGGAGAGTTTTGCCACCAGTTCAAATGAGAGCACTTGGGGTAAGCCTTCTGCAGCCACTGATTCGTTCTTTGTTCATTCATATGATAACAAAACCACATTAAACAGAAGGAAAGAAGTACTTAGAGCTTTTTGAGGAAACACAGGGCAGGTCCTCAGGTAATTAAATTAGCCCAGTTCCATGGTAGCTGGTGATGTATACTGTATTCACTGAAGTTGCACCAATTTTTCCTGTCCAAGGCTCAGGCTGGCAGTGTTTGAAAATAACATTGTTCCATAAGCTGCTGCTCTCTGTGTACATCTGGGTGGGGTAGAAATCAGAGGCCAAATGCAGTCCTCAGGCAACCCTTCAAAAGTGTTACTGGAAACCGGTTGCATTTAGTATTAAAAAATATAAATATTTTCAGACTGCCTTTAGTTAGTTTTTCACAGCTTGGTTTTACAGAGATGTGGAACTGCAGCTGGACTCTGCTTGTAGTAGTTAAACTTTATGCTTGTTGTGAGGGTCCAGTCACTTGGAGGGCTTGCTGCTTGGTCTCTGCAGCCACACTTGAGTCCTGCTGGCTTTTACCAACCTGCTTAACCTCACAGATGAAAGGCAGAAACTTTTTACCTGGTCTTATCTCTCACATAGGTAAAAATATGCACATGTGTTTATAGGCTGTAAATAATTAATGTATTTGAAAAACAAACAAAATGAAAGTAAACATGAAATGGAGACATAGGATGTGAAGCACATAAGCATGTTGGGGGTAAGGCCCAGTTTTCAGAGGCTGCTGACAATTGCCTCGTGCCAAAGGGAGAGGTGCTGCTTTCCATAATGCATGGAGCCAATTATACCAGTGTCTTGACAGAGTGGAAGGGGGAGAAGTCTTTTCACTGACCCTGACAGACAACAAACTTCTACCCTGCAGCTTGATGTCTGATTAGTTTTTCAGTTTTTTTACTGAAAGGCTGTTAAGTAATAAAATTATTTCTTCTTAAGACCAATACCATTTCATTTACCAATGTGCTATTTGATGTATTCCTCTTAGTTTTTCTGACATCAACTTAAATACCTATTCTTCCCCTCCTGAAGATGCGGAATTGAAAACTAAGTCCAGTTAGTGGGAGCTGAGTTACTAATACCTCCAGAGATTCAGGGGGCAGAAAATTTATAAGCAATTTAATGTTTTAGAGTATTTTTCATTAAAAAAACAAACAATTAGGTACTAATATAAAAAGAACAAAATGGTATATTATTAAAAGCTCAGGTTTACGTAATATGTTTTGCACTCTAGCCATAAGAAGAAAAGAAGTTATTTGATTTTACTTTGTATTTTATGCCTTTGATAAATTTAAGATTATTATTGTATTTAAGCCATTTTATGCCCTCAGTGGGAGTTAAGGCGCTCAACACTTGCAGAATTGAAGTAAAGATGGGAGCAGTAATTTGACCACTCTTGAATTGTATTGCCTAACATCTGAGAAGGATCAGGAAGACAATCCTTAGCCCTGAGCATTATATACAAATGAAATAGGGGTTATCTGGGGGCAGCATAATTCATTAAATGTTCTTTCTAAATGTAAAACACCAAATTCCCTCGACACAGTCAGCCTTTCTATCTGCAGTCTAGTTGTGACATAAAAAAAGATATTACAGTAAGAGTAAACTGAAATTCAGAAAAGCCCAGAAGTTCACTGTTAAAACTCATTCTATTTTCTCATTACAGCTTTTAACAAACAGACAGAAAAATACATTATAGGTATTGCAGTCCTCTGAAAAAAACATCTGATTTTAGAAGATGGGACTAGATTCTCAGATGGTATCAATCAGGAGATTTACATTAATTGTAATCCAGTTACCCTGTAGCTCCATCAGCTGAGAATCTGTTCCAGGAGCTGCAACAGAAAAACATCCATGTGTATCTTCATCTTCCCCTCATACATCTCTCTTTTACTTCAGGCAGCTCTGGGAAAAATTTCAAGGAAATATTCTGATCAGATTTTTATGAAGACTGCATAGAATTACACTGGGGCAAAAACCCAGTTTATTTCAAGGGAAGGTGTAAGGTGACCAGACCAAAGTTCAAAAAAATCTCATAGCTGTAATTGTACTGTAAGATAGGTACATCACCCCATTACACAGACTAGATATTCTTATCTTTGATATATTTATTCTTACATAAAACCCTCTCATGAAACAAGAAAGGATTAGTTTGGCCAAACAGGACACAACACAGTAAGTAAGTGGTTTGCTTAAGGCTACCCAGGAAAACATATCAGAAGAGCAGGAGTCTTTATCATGCTGGGCTCATGCCACAGTTCCCAGACCACTTCTGCCTGCCTAATTCTCCTTCTGCTATTTAATTAATACAGGCATTATCGATAATCTTTGGAAAGTCAGTTATTTATGCTCCAGCTTAACCAACACAGAAAAGTGGAACTGTCTGTCTTGTGAGCTGACAAATCGAGAGTGTTATATAAAGGCAATTGATTTTAAATTGTTACCACACCATTAACAGGAGAGCAGCCCCATGGCTGGCATGATTCAAAGGTGCTCCCCTTGGCTCCACCAGCACTGTCCAGTGCCCTGCTCCTATTCAGTGTCATGTGAGACAGAGGCAGATAAGTAACTGGGCTGGTCCCCCTCCCTTGTACAGCCCCATCTGTGCTCACAAAGCTGGGACGAAGTCTCAGGATCTGAACGAAGGTACTGCTGATCCCAGTGTAAATTCAGTTATGCCAAGGGGCACTCACTTTCATTTTCAATTGCAAATAAATATAAAGGAAAGTTAAAGAAGTCGTGGAAAAGAGCTTTGTAGGAATTGCCCTAAATGAGACTATAAAAATATATAAAGATTTGTGGAGAAAAGGAAACAGAAAAACCTTAAAAAGAAGAATTTATGTTTCCTTTTTCTTTTTAGTAATTATGTTTTAAAATTTCCTCATGGAAGTGCTGCTGATTTGTGTATTTGAAAACTACTCTCTGCTTGTTCAGCCTCTCCCACAGTAGGTTGGTCCTAATTCACTGTCCACTGAAGTAGATATTTGTATTTCCTCATGTTTATATTAAACTTAATGCATCTAGGGTCCCTCTAAAACTTTAGAATACTTTTTAACTACAGATATTTTTAAGTCCTTTAAGATAGATTATATACTAAAAATGATGTTACAAGTGGGTAGTAGATACATTTTGTTCCTTATTAATCTGTGATCATGCAGAATTGCTAAGAAGCCAGGGAAAGAAATAGGTGAATCTGGCAACTAACTAGTTTTTTATTGCCTTAATATGGTGAGATAAAGAGCAGGTAAAAACATGTCTTTTTCTGAGTGATTCCTGTTTTATTCAAAATCCATGAGGGCTTACCTTAAAAATATATGATGCTATTGAATTCAGCAAGCTGCATGATTTATTCAACCGGGCTCGCCATTTCTTCCTGTCAGTTATATGTGATCAGTTATTGGAAGTGTCTATCACTCATTATATATTTATTTTTTGGACTTTAGAGACAGTCTTTTAAAAGACTTTCACATAAGGGTATTAGGGCCCAATACTCAAGAGCTGACTTTCAGCTAGTCAGTGAGATTAATGTTTTGGGACACATTATCAGTTCATAGAAGTGCCTGTAAGCCTCATGCTTCCAATTTACCTCAGCCCTGAGGATCTGTCCTGTTATCACTGACCTTGTACCTGGCCATTTTTGGTGCAGTTTTGTTCTGGCACAGTGCCGTGTGGCTGACGTTTTCCCAGAAAAAATGCAAAATGTTATTCACCATCTCATGTCAGGTATTCTGTACCTCAATTTGGTGGAACAAAGCATGTTATTTCCACTTAGTGGGAAGAAACCAACATTGTTATTTCTGCTGCTCCAGTGTCAGGGCTTTTTATTTCCACTGCAGTGATCGTACAGGCTCTCATAACCAATAAGCCAACATCCACCCTGCCAAAATAAACAACAAAAAAACCCCTTGGCTGGTCAGAAGCACATTAGAGCACACAAAAGAAAACTGACTCAGGCTGCAGCTAGAATGGAAATGTTTATTCTCCTGATAGTAGTGTGGAATTTGACTAAAAAATTACATTTTTTCTGACAGATGGACCACCTCTGTATCATTTCTGGTTCTCCAGATGATGCAAGTAGAAAAAAACAAAATAACAAACCAAGAGCATGTATAGATTCCTAACTTCAACAGGGAATAAGGAAACATGTATTACTTGCTTGTGGTTGTGTAAAATAAATGCAGTTCAGGTTTAAAGCTTCTGGACACAAGTTGTCAGATCTAAAGGGCTCAGATACACTGTATCAGACAAGAAAATGTCTTATCTCTCTAGAGCAGTGTAAGTTCTAAGATAATTTCCTCTGAATAAGGGACATAGCATCACTTCTCAAAATTTTCTGCAGTGAGAAGCAGATTAAGGGTGAAATGATGGCTCCCTGAAAACTTTGTCACAGAGTTGATGTGAACTAGTTCACTGTGAACACTGCCTGTGCCCCTTTCCCAGATTGCTCTTCCCACTTTTTAACCTCAACTGCCCTCGGTCTTCAGCCCTCTGAGTGACCTTTTCTTACAGCACAGCTTGGTGCTGTGACCTACTCCAGCTCTCAACAAGAGGCTTTCTGTTTCACAGCATGTGAACCTGGGCCAGGAAAAGATGGCTTAGATTTTATGAGGATTGTGGACAACAGAGACATTGCCCCATGTCACACAGGAAGCTTGATTCTTGGTGGAAATCCACATCACCTCATGAATGTAAATAGAACAAGATGCATTTGTCTTAGCTCAGTGTACAATCTGTATATTCTGGGGTAGCAGACGATTTATTTGCTGCGCTGAGAAATAAAATATCTTGGTTTTATTCCTTATCAGTAGAAAAAATAGGTCTCTATTATCCATAAAATGAAGACTCACTCACATTTATATGGCTTCAGTAACACATGATATATTTTTAAATGATGGAAACTTCTCAAGGGAAACTAAAAGATGATTTTAGGTGAAAATGATTATTCTGTTATTTGCAAACATAATGATCTCCATTCAACAAATTAGCACAAAATGAGTGCAGAAATATGAAAATGAGCTCTTGGACAGAAATTATTACCTTTCATCTTGGAATATGTATGTTAGTGCTCTTAGCAGCATTGTTTTTTTCATGAAGATGTACTGAATAATGACGAACTGTGACTTGAGAATTCATGATTTAAGAGTATGAGATATATCATTTTGTAAAGCATAGAAATTTTTATGAAATTTATTTACTTCATAGAGGATTTTACTGAGAATTATTTAGTTCATGTCACCATAGCCCTTAAATTTGATGCTGACATCAGCATAAGATGTATGCTGCTTATTACTATGTGTTGGGGGCGGTTTCAAAACATCTGCTACAAGTGGCTGAAAAAAAAGGTAATAATAATTTTAACCCACAATAGGCTCTTCTCACGGGTACCAGCCAACATCTGCCTAGCTGCTGTTATACATCCTTACCCAGTGGCATTGGAGGTGTGGACATCCTTAACCCTGTTTCTCAGAGGGAATGAGGATGGTGAGTTGGAGAAGATTTCAGCCCAGTCTGAGACAGCACTTGGACCTGTATCAGGGAGCAAAAGCAGTTCCAGAGGGTGGGAAAATGCTGGGCAGCCTCCCGCTGGAAGCACGGCACGGCAGAGCTGTGGATGCAGCCCCTGCCGGGGCACCGGTGCCGCATGGTCTCTGCAGCGCCGGCTGAGGTCACTGTGGCTCCGCACCTCCCGTTGCTTTTGGAGCAGCTTTTCTGCTTCTGGAAGAAAGGATATGGCAACAGATTTTTCCCCAGCACACATAGTTTCTAAAAATGGGGACTAACTGATGGTTGTAATTTTGATGGAGATTTACCTGTAGGCAAGACGGCAATCAAACCCACACTATTAACGGAAGGCTGATTGAGTTAATGAATATAATTGTCAACTCTACAAACTGATTCAGTCTGTCTAACAATCTATCAGTTTGTCTTTCCTCTTAGAGTTGTCCCCATTTATATCTTGCTGCATGGTGGCTGCAGGTGAATACCTAAAATCCCCATAAATATAATATTGTTTGAGGGAGGACTGATGGATGCTTGGGAAAGAAAAGGGGATGTGCTATACTGGGTAACTGAATTTATCACTATTTAATTAAACATAATAAATTTGGACTAGGCAGCTGAAATATTAGGTAATTAACTTTTGTTTTTATCATACAGCTGGTCTGCATGAAATTCAGGTCCTTTACTCATTGGACTAAGTCTGAGAAGGACACATCCTTAACTTAAATGACTTATGGTCTGATGAATGAAACAGTGAACAGGAAGCATTGCATATAGATATCAGAGATTGATGCTCTAAAATAACAACAAAATGTTCTGGGGAGCAGGGAAGAGATAAGGAGATTGGAGAAAACATAAAAAATGCCTTCTGTGAGTTAGAATTTCAGGCTTGGCGAACCTGCAACCTACCAATCTAAACTGACACAACAAAACCCACCACTGGATCTGCAGGAGATTTCCTTCCAAAGAGGGAAGCCCTTGGGCCTGTAAAGAAAGGCTTTCCATCCTCCCCATCCGTTCAGAGAGAAAGGTACTAGAAGATGAAGACTAAATTACTGAATAGGCAGAAAAGCATAATTCACAACTCAAGCCAGGGCCAAATCCAATTCAGAAGAGCCCTGTACAGATCCCACAGCCTTTCTAGAGGAGTTACAAAAACCTTCCTTTTTCAGATGTATCAGAAAAAGTGTACACTCAGCTTCTGATAGAGGAAGCATATTGTGCTTCCTTGGAGCTTGAACCAGTCCTCAGAGCTGCCATCACTGAGGAGCTGAGGGCGAGACTACAGCAAGAGATTACCCCTGACTTTCACCTGGGGTCACTCACGAGAGGACAACCAAAACGAGACTACTCTACCTGTCTGTGAGGAACATTGTAAAGAAGTGTGACACTAGAATAATAATGCATGCCTTTTAGAGTGGAAAAAGTGTGTTAGTGTGTTTGAAGAGAAGCTACTTTTGAATGCTACTAGTGGAAGTAAGGACCAAGAACCCATCGAGAGTGATCAGAATTACTTCCCAAGGTAGGAGCTTCTCTCTTTGGAGCAAAGTAAGAGATGTCCTTCATGTCCTCCAAGGGAAAGGCCAGGTGGAGCTAGCTTGCCCCAGCTCTAGTTGTCTGTCTGTAAGGGAGGCTCTTAGACCGCTAATGACAGGGACACAGTCAGGCCTAGGTAGTCCATAGCTGTATTTTAATAGCTGACATGAGGCTGTGGCATGGGCTGGATCTAGCTTAACTCATGGAAAGAATCACAAATTGCCTCATTGAGGGGGAAGGGGCCACATGCTTGTATAATTTTAAAAAAGAAGTGGGCAGACTTAGGTGAGTTTCCTAATAAAGAGGTGACCAACTTTTCTGAAATCCATCTCATATACCTGTGTGTAGGTAATGCTGTGTTTTGCAGTCTTCCTTTCATCTGTAAGACTTTTTCTACAAACATGATAATACAATACCTATCTGTGTTCTGACATGAATCTGTGTTCTTAAAGCCTTGCATGTAGCAGGTGGAGAAAGATTTATGACCCATTTGCCTATGTGTCAGCTATTCCTTAACGAGCTCTCACATATCACGAATTTTATTTAATGGAAGAGTATTTTGCATGTCCTGTCATGCAATATTGCAAGCCTCTTTCCAACTCCATAAAGAGTCCTCCCCCCCCAAATTTTCTTATGCTTTATCACTCTGTGTGTCACAGCTAATAGGTGCTTAATACACGTTACTTGTATAAATGTGAGTTTATCCTCAAGTGAGTTGGAGTAGACAGTAGGTTTCAGAGACTACACTGCCATTGAATACACTGACATCAAATTTAACATGAAGTTTAATCAATAAAAATAAGTACAATAAATTTGTCTCATTCTGCTTTTCTAATGCTGTAGAAATACTGAAAGTATAGATGGCTTTTGGCTGTTCCTCAAGAGATACCTTTGTCATTTATTAAGCATTTTGTGCTTCACAAGAACTCCTATTACATTACTCCTAATGTCACAACTTAAATTTGCCTTGCCTCAATGCTCTTGGAATGCCTTGCCAGCTGATGGAAAAGGGAGTATCATTTGGTGCTTGCATGGAGGTGTCATCTAAACCAACAGTGTCTATAATCTATTTGCATAGGCAGACACTAAAATCCTCTGAAATAGAAAGAAATACAATTTAAGAAAAGTGAAAAACCTTTATTTCAAATAATAGAATGGAACTCCTTGTTAGGAACTTCAGTGAATGTGTCAATATCTCTTGCTCAAAAATGAAACATTAGCTAAAAGGTGAATTGACTGAGTAAGCCAACTAATTGAAGTCTTAATCATGACCTGTAAAAATAATAGATTTGTTAGCTTTTTAAAATTTATTTTTATGCATGTAAGGGCTGTCTGATAGGCATATTTTAAAAAGAGGTAAGAAGAAATCAGGGATTTTATGTTCACTGTTCAGGTCCTGTCTTGCCTGCTTGCCTGGGAGAACCAAAAAAGTATTTAAATGATAACATTGGAAGAGTCAGGAGCAAAAAATGTCAACTGTTTAGGAGAGAAAGGTTTTTTTCCTTGACTGTTATGATTTTTTCATTTTGTTTAATTTTAGTGTCTAAAAAGCCTTTGGAAAGAGGATGTTTTTCTTTAAAATTCAAAAACCATAATACTTACATTATGGTGTGAAAGCTGCACTAGATGACTGATATCTTGGCAGAACTCCCAAGGGCTTAAGCTGGGCAGGATTTTGCCCATTATTTTTAAAGCAAACAAGTATAGGGGAAAAAACCAAACACAAGAAAAAGATTCACAATTTTGTTGTAATAAAGAAATAAAAAGAGCACTAGCTTAACTTATAAAAAATCTTTGGCACATACAGCTTTCACAGAAGGGGTTTTGACTGACCACTAAGTCACTTTTGTTATCTGAAAATATCTGCCTGAAATAAAATTCAGAAATAAAAGGTTTGGTTTTTTTTTTTCTGGTGGTGGATTGTTGTATTTTTTAAATTTTTTTTATTTTTTACCTTGTAATTTGACAGAGACTTACCTCCATTTTACCCAAAGGATTTACTAAAATTAACAGTCTGAAATACCAGCTCAGATTCAGACACATGGATGAACACGTGGCAGACTGTTTCTCATTGGAAATGGCAAGAACCTTTCCACTTACTTTTAATACTTATTTAGTGATGTTTTATGCGGTACCAGTAACACCATTATCTCAGCACTGACAGAATGATATAAACTGTAAAATATCTTCTTTGAGACATTTAAACCTTTGCTGGATAAAATGCTAGTAAATATGATATTAATTAAGAAATAATCCTGCACAATAGTAAAAGATGTTAGATCCTTATGAGTAAAAGGAGTTTCTGCATTTTTAATATTTTTAAATCTGTGGTAGGCATAGGATAATGTTCTTAATTTGTTACTTTTTACTAGAAGATCAAAGCGCATTATAAATTTAACCTTGATTTGAACAATACATTTCCTTCATGTTCTCTAGGCCTGGGGTTTTGTGAAATCATCAAGTTTTTGGTGGGTGTGTAAGGAAATATGTGCTCCCTCTGTGGCCAAAAGATAATGTAAGTAAATTTCAAAAATGTGAGTTCCAAAAACTTAAGTGTAAACATTTTTAATCTTAGAATCTAGTGTGAAATGGTTCCCTTAACTTTCCAAATGTTCTCAGGTACTATGATGATGGGCAAAGCATGACAGCTAAACTCAGGAGGTTGTGTTAGAGAGAAGATTGTTCAGTACATGGGTGGCTGCTTTAATCTGCAGTTCCCCACTCTTCAACTGTTCAGGGATCAGCTTCATGAAGAAGACTTCCCACTCCTCAGCCATGCCAAGGCATGTATTCAGGGAGCTGTGTATTCATATACTTATTGCATGCCTCTGGAGTTGAGCTTATTGATTACTCACACACTTAAATGTTTTTAACCTTAAGAGCTTTGTTAAATTGGGGACTAATTCACTTACAGTCAGTCCCCATTTTGTGCAACAGGGAGGTACATTTTTTAAAAAGGGAACAAAGAAACAAACAAAAAAGAATATATTAGCTTAAAGCAGGCTTTAGACAGATTTAAGGTGTTCCAGTACATGACTGAATGTAGCCCATAATGTTTAAACTGCTTTTCTTCTGAAAATGGGCAAACCCATTGATCACTAAGGGCGATAGTAACAGTGGCAGCATACAGAAGACATTGGTAGTGAGAGGAAAACAGTTTGATTAAATGCGATACTTTCTTCAACATTACACACTACTTTAGCATAACTTACACTGAAAGGTTAAAACAGGCAATTTTGAAACAGCTAGTAAGTACAGTTTAGAATGACTTCTAATCCACATTATGCTATTTTCTCTCAGTTTTTTTAAATTTTTTAAGTAAAAAATTTGACTGAGCAAAGATGAATTGCATCATACTATTCCCACACATCTATTTTTTAACCTTGTGGTGGTTCACAGGTTAATATTATGTGAAATCACCTAATACTCTTCATGGAAGTATTTCAGACCAGTAATAAAGAGAAGAACCCATTTGAAAACAGAATAAGGAGCAGATAGATAAAACTACTAATATTATTTCAGTTTAATCAAATTAATTACAGAAGCAGAAAGATTCTTACAGTACCACAATTTGCAAATGCTGAAGCTGATCTCTGTGCTCCAGAATACAGCCCTCAGCTCCTTTGGACTAATTGCATCTACTGGATGGACAGATAAACAGTTTATGTCTCTAAAAGTAATTTTCTGGATAAAAATAAAGTCCATTATTTTTGGAGACAATCAACCTTTAAAATACAGCTGTTCTCCATTCTCGCTTTTCTCATATATATATATATATTTATTTTATGATTACTATTTCTTTGCAAACACTCATTGTAACCAAGCAGAATTTACTTACATCCTGCAGTGGGACAGTAAGCCCCCAAGAGCTATGGGTTTACAGGAACCTCTTATGTCCCATTTTCCAGCTGTGGGAAAGTGATTTTCAGGGAAGGGAAAATGACTTGTCTAAAATCACACAGTGAGATTAATGATACAGCCAAGCATTGAACATTTAGGCTGTGGTCAGATGATCACTAAGATTTGATTTATGCATTACTGGATCACCTGGCAATACAAATTTGGTGCAGACAGGCATGCATTCCTGTTGAATTATTCACAGCACATCAGATAGTGCTTATGTCAGCTGGTGCCCTGAGATAGCCCAGAGTGCAGCATATCCCATATGCCATTCGTTCTCATCTCTCAGGCATAGTTTGGGATTATGGCCTGTTGCTCTGTGGTAGGAAAGCTAGTTTCTACTTATGAGGTTGTTATTACCCCAGGAACAACCCTAGAAAGTCACCATATCACAAGGAAAGCACTGTTTTAATGTCAAAAAGTATCAGGGCATCACAGTTCCAGGATGCAGTAGGTAGCAACATGGATCTGTTGTTGGCCCTGTCCCTGAAGTGTCCATTTCCTGCTACAAGCTGGTGATAGAGAAGTGCAGATGTGATGCCCAGGGAATGGTGTTTTGTGATGGACTGCTTGAGCAGGGAAGGAGGAACAGAGGACAGAACTAATTGTTTTGCCAAACCTTTTCTCATTGCTGATTAAAACAAGCACAGTAAGGCCAAGAAATGACAGGTTCCTGTTCTCTGAGGCATTTGGGTCTGTGAGAAGAACTATAACCACAGGCAGAAGGTTATACTTAAAATATGGTGGGATCCAGAGGACGAGGAGAGCTTCTGAAAGGAAGTTTTCCCAAACATCACCTTGTAGATATTTTTCAGGAAGGTGCCCACCCAACCAATTATGTTTACTGAACACTGAGGACAAGAGGACTTAAGCTGTCTGAGACGTGGCAGCTCTTGACTCCTAACATTTGGATCTGAGTCAATTTGGGGCTACAAAGACATAAAGACCATGCTGAACTTCAGAATGCTCTTTAGAATGTCCCCAGCTCATGATCTGAGTGAGCCGTGCAGGAATTCAGAATGAAAGTTGTTCAACTGAGTATTTATCCTCTCCCTCTGTCCTGTGACCTGTCCTGATTGTTTATCAACATCTTGGGTCACTGCAACATTGTGCTGGGGTCATCTTCAGCTGGTTTCAGAGACCTCATGAAGCTTGTGTTCCCTGTACTCCTCAGCTGATGCCCTGGAGACAGGACAGTCTGCTGTCATGGTCAGCCACTCATGTTATTTTGTGCTTCCAAAAATATCCCATGCCACACTTATTTCAGTTCATCCAGCTCAATCTAAATCAGAGATAAGACAGTAGATTTATAGACTAGTTTGGGTGAGAAGGGTCCATTAAGAGTGATATAGCCTGACTCCCCTCCTACAACCAGCAGCATCTTCAACTTGCTCAAAGTCCTGTCCAACTTGGGCTTCAATATTTCCAGAGATGTGGCATCCACCATCTCCTTGGGCAAACGGTTCCAGGTCTTCACCAACCACATAATGAAAGATTTCTTCCCTATATCTAATCTAAACTGACTAATTTAGAACCATTAGTCCTTGTCCTATTGGACCAGGGCCAGCTGAAAAGTCTGTCTCCATGTTTCTTATAGGCTGAAAGTACAGAATAAGTTCTCGCTGGAACCTTCTTTCCTCCAGGCGGAACTAACTCAACCCTCTTAGTTTTTTCCTCATAGGAGATGAAGGTGACTTGAGAAGACCTGTCTGATTAGGCTTTGAATCTTTAGGATTTACATAATCTGTTCTGGTGGCTCAACTGCGGGTTGGTAACCACCAGCTGAAAGATGGTAAATGACAACTGAGGACAGTAATGAATAGTTAGAGGTTGTCATATCTTGAAGGCTCCAATTACTGCCATTGTGACTCTGTGACTGTGCCCGAAGACAGAGTGAGGGAGTGACTCGACTCTGCCAGTGAGTAAGCAATTAGTCCCAAAGGCAATGTGGCACATTTCTCTGGGCCTCCGTTTCCCGTCTGTGGAAGCAGAGCAGTGCTGTGCATTCATTTTCACTTAGCACATTCTGCTGTGACACGAAGTGTGAGGATTCAGCTTTAAACAGGGATTTCTGAAATGCATCAGGAGGGAACTAGGCATCTACTCAAATACAAGTAAAGGAGCAGTTAGAAATTACTGGAAATGAGCCCATGTCCTTGCAGTAACAACAGTTACACTTCATCTCCTTCATATTCTCTTTTTCATATAGAGAGATCACAAAGACCTTATTTCCCCGTATTAAGATCACATGGCAAACCTTTTCTTGGAGCAAAATGCCTGCTAAAACATTTTGGTTTATGTAAAGGCACAAAGTGGTATTACCTATGGGGCTTCAGGCTGCAGGGGCCTCCAGGCAAAATACTCTACATGCTGAAGAGGAAATGCAGTTACTGAAGTCAAGTTTATGTTTTTTAACCTATTTTTCTTGAGATAACTTTGTCAGATTGTCAAACAAACTCTCCAAAGGGATTTGAGTCACAACCACATTAAACTGGAATCCAATCTTGTTATGCTGGCCTCAGCGAGTGGATATTCCCTCTGAGCAAGCCTGCACTGTATTAAGCTGCCTTCTGTTTCTTCAACCTAAGCTGTGAATGTATAATCATATTTCCTTTTGAAAATGACTTGTTTTTCTTCATTACAGAAACAGGATTGATTTTCCTACAGAGTGTTACACTTGTCGAAGCAGCTATAATCAAATTTCGGTGTTATGTCCCACACAAGTAATTCCCACAATTAAAACTGTAGCCGTTCTGGATACCTGTTGGGTTGGATTCTAACCTTCATGTGTATCTGGAATTGGTTCACTGAGAACATGGGCCAAATTCACAGCTTTGCATGGAGCTGGAGCTGCATCTGTGGGCACCAACTGTGGATATAACTGACTACCTTCAAGGGAGTAAACAGAATCACTTATTTGTACTGGTATGACAAGAGGAAAAAAATAGGACCAATAAGTCAAAATAAATTACCTTTTACATCAATGGATGACAGCAGCTACATAATTTTTATGATTTTCCAATATTCCAAACCTTCTCTCATGTAATCCTGAATAAAATTAAGTGGAACTGGATGGAAGGATAGCAGACTCAAAAGTTAGCTCAGGAGAGGCTTAAGTGGCCAAAGAACTCCAATGACAAGCCATGGTAAGGGTTCACTGCCTCAATATGAGATATTTTGGGTGATCAACCTTTAATTTAATTAAAGTGTAATTTAATGAAGATATTTATGTCATCCTTGAAGAAAGCATGGGCTAAAACTGCATCCCTTTATATGCGTGACACTCAAGCGCTGCCTTTGCTGCGATACTACTAAAATGATCCTGCAGGTAATTCTCCAGGCTTCCAGTCATCATTTATAGCTCTAGTCAGGGTGGGCCAGTGTGTTGAAACTCACCTTTCCTGGATAAAACTTCTAAGAGAAGGCAAATGTGGCTGCCTTCCCGAGCACATCATGGCTTTCCTGTACATGGATCACTAAGGAGGAAGCCACAACCCTTGTTAAATGTGCTGTTGCCCAGTCACACTCCAAGTCTTCCTCTCTTCTCACACACACAAACTATCACGTGCACATCCACATGCACACACTCCTGAAAAATGCTGACAGCTTGAGTTAACAGCAAATAATTAAGACAAAAATGCATTTTAAATATGAAGCTGAATCAAATCTTCCACTGCCTGGCAGCAGCTAGGTGATATAAACTATAAACCTGCCCTAAGGGTTAGCTCAGGAATTCCTCCATTACAGAGGAATGAATGCTTAAAGCAGTGCAAACAACTGTGCTGCTGAATTTGCAGCTCCACCTATTTTCTGAAGGTCAAGCAGCCTGAACTCCCTACTGACACAGGCTGCTGCATGTGTGCACACACACACAGAAGTAAGTAAAAACAAACAAAGTCTTTACCAGCCTGCCTTTCACTTACATCCACTTAGTATTATCTATAGTAGTCATTCCACTGGAGAACAGCATGTTATTAAGGGAGGCCAGCTCTGCCAAGTGTTAGTCCCCCAGAGGGGACTCACCCATGTGTTAAACATTTTAGCTCTCATAATAGAAGGCTATGCTGTATATTTCAATGACAATCCACTTAGTACTTACAGATGAGATACTTGGGAGTGCATCCCAGCAAGCAGTGTTTGCTTTTGATACTGAGACAGAGGGCAATAAAATCACGCAGTGCATACTGTTTGTGAGGCAGATGCTGTTGTGGCAGCCAGCAAACCAGATATTCAAGTTCATCTCGGGCACTTAATGCATGCATCAGACTTGGTCTGAACAAGGAAAGCCCTGAACACACCCAGCTTCCAGACACAGCAAATGGTTAGGAGAGTGGAGTGGCTGAAGAGCTTAAGAAATGTAGCATCCCTATATAAGCAGGCAAACAGAGACTAGTCCTTTCCACACAGCAGTCATTCTTAAGACATCCTGTAACAGGGAAGACAAATCTTTCTCAGGCTGCTTCATCTGCTTCAGAAGTGAGACCAGATTTCAAAAACTTTGTTTCTCTAAGCAGAGACTTATTTGACATGAAGGAGGAAAAAATCAGGAATTACAGGAAAGAACCAGAGATTCCTCATGGGGTCTTTCACCCAAGACTCTTCTCAAACAGTCTGGCGTCCTGAAGCGGCTTGCACATCAGAGGAATGTTCCAGTTCTGGTTTCCTTTAAGTAGATTTGACTTTGTCTCATTTAAAGCAAATGTGTTGCTTTGTTGATGTGAAAGTTTTGACGACACACCACTCTAATTGTTTGCTGCTCTTGGGAAACGCAAACCTGCAGCCAATGCTCTATGACATGTTTTTGTGCTTCTCGTTGTTATAGCTTTCCACCAACTGATCATCACAGCAAGTCAACCTGCAAATAAGTACTCCTGAGCACTTTAATGAGGCCCTTATCTCTGGCCAACTTAGGAATACTCATTGGGCTTTCCCCTGTTGAACAGCAGCAGCTCCAAATAACCCTCCCATTAAAACAAATGCGCTGCTGTCAGAGATGTCAGGTTGAAGGGCCAGCAGGCTTCTGAAGCTGCTATTGCATCATCCTTTTGTTGGGCCAAGGTACAATGCCTACCGGAGTGATTAGAGCAATTACTCAGCACTGTTTGTCACAGTCTATCAGATCTGACCAGCATGAATGCAGCCGTGACCTAGACCTGCCTCTCTAGCAAAGCATTATTATTGGTTGTCATCTCCGTCTTCGGAAGCTCCATGCATGTGTCTAAGTTGGAAATGCACTAAGAAAACTTCCTAGCAATTATTTCTCTTTCGTTTCTCTCCTTGATGGACCTCTCCAATCATCTAATGCATGCTTTCTCCCCCTTTTGTCTTTTTGCTTGTGTTCCTGCTGATATGTGCTGTGACTTTCTGTCAAGGAGTTAAGTAGCAAAAGCCACTTGGGAGTCTCTAAAGTCATGCCTTTTCTGTTTTTTGTTTAGCATGAACCAGAGAAAGCTGCTAGTTGGGAGCTAATCAAGAGAAGAGAGAGACCTTGGTCTTAGTAAGTCCAGTTCTCTGTGCATCTCTTTTACAACATTTTCTATGGCAAATGCAACCTAGTATGAGTATTTTGCAGTAAACTGCTTCTCAAAGTTGAAAAACACAGATTAAAAAATGTGTTGCTCAAATTAATGTAAAACAAGTTCAATGATTTATTTTTGAATTGCTGGAATTAAGATGCTGAAGAAGAATAACACTCAAATCTGGTCACTGAAGTGTCCTGTCCCCTGTAAACTGCTACTCGTTCTCACTCTTGCTTTTCATCTTAAGCTTTGCTTGAGATCAGCAGGAAAGCAAGGACAAGCACATCTCTGCTTTCTGCCTTCCCTGCGAGGACAAAAGTATCCAACTGTTCTGCACCTTTGAACTGCCACATTCTCTCCTCTGTTTCGCTTTTATTCCAAAACATGTACAGGAGACATGCTTCACCAGCATTTTCAAACAAAGAAGCAAAAGTCATAGAGACATATGTTCCAGGAGGCTGAGATGTCACATTGGTGCAGCTTCAGAGAGGTGAATGGATGAGGAGCTGCCTCATGGCAGCATGGATGGGGAGTGCCGTTCCACAGCACACTGATGGAAATATCTTGCATGCAGGTGTGTGAGGGAGACCAAAGGATGTAATTTCATGC